>VZRU01016781.1:552938-620158 GCA_013398155.1 Pedionomus torquatus | reverse complement strand
CATTTTGCAATGGGACAAGTCAATCAAACTAAACCTTGGGTTTTTGTGGGCATATTTGGCTAATATTTAACAGACAATTCTGTGCAAAACTCTGCAAATTAGGTTTGACAGCTCTGTGTACTTCAAAACTAGGGTAGTTCAAAAATAGAATTTGCCACACAAGATGCTTAGAATTGGGAGAAAAAAGCCACAGTGTGTTTTACAGACTAGTCACCAAAAAACCTGTTTGAAGTCCATCGCTGAAAAACTGTTTAATATGATGTGAAACTCCATCACAATTAAAGTAAAATAGTTGAACTGTTTTACTTGTAGTAAAGCAAAAACTGATATGAGTGTAATATTTTTTTTTAAAATAAGTGAAAGTAGAGTTATATTTTAATTTTTAAATTGACAAAATAAAGCAATCCATTCCACTTCTTGAGATTAAGTATTTACACTAAACTTTAAATATCCAGATATCTCATTCTGGTTTCATCAAGCATTCCCAACAAGACTCTGAAGAGTGTAAGAGCTGGAGATGCTGACTGCTTCAAGAAGCAGAACTTTGGACAGTGAGCTTGAAAAGCTTCTCCTGCAATGTCGTGAAGCAAACAATAATATACATGAGAACACAAAAACGGGAAATACAACATTGGCTTAGCAAAAGTCAGGAAAATCTGTTAGGCCACCAACAAAGGAGAAAACAGGTTAGCTGGGGAAGCTAAAAGATAAAGATGAGACAAATAAATGTCATTCAAATACTACATTTGATCCCAAGAAAAATAAAGTAGGAATCCAGATGTTACACAAATTTTCATTCTAATTATTAGCAAACCCAGAGGTGGATCACAGAATTGTCATGGTCAGAAAGGACCTCTGAGATCACCAAGTCCAACCATACACAAAACCACAGCCCACACAATCTCAGCCACTAGAGCACACTTTGAAGTGCCACATCTACATTTTTCTTACATATCTCTAGGTATTTAAGAAACCTCCAGGCAAATACCTCCCTGGGCAGGTTGTTCCAGTACCTGACCACACTTTCAGTAAGAAACTTAAGGAAGGAAAACTGAAGTTTCTTTCAGTAAGAAACTCAGTAAGGAAACTTAAGAGTGTTTCCTCTGCTCCTGTCATTATTTGCTTGGGCAAAGAGGCCAGTTGTCTCTTCAGGTAGTTGTAGAGGGCAATGAGGTCTCTCAGCTGCTTCTCCAACTCAAAATGTCTCAAAAAAAAGAACTCAAATGTTCTCTCAGCCTCTCCTTGTATGACTTGTTCTCTAGACTCCTCACCAGTTTGGTAGCTCTTCTCTGGACACTCTCCAGCACTTCAATGTCCTTCTGCTAGTGAGGGGCCCAGAACTGACCATAGTACTTGAGGTGAGGCTTCACCAGTTCCCTACTCCTGCTGGCCATCCTATTCCTGATACAGGCCAGGTTGCTCTTGGCCTTCTTGGCCACCTGGGCACACTGCTGGCTTGTGTTAAACTAGCTGTCTACTGGCACCCCCAGGTGCTTTTCTGCTGGACAGCTTTCCAGCCACTCTTCCTCAAGCCTGTAGCACTGCATGGGGTAGTTGTGACCAAAATGCAGGACCCAGCACTTGGCCTTATTAAACTTCATCCCACTGGCCTTGGCCCATCAATCCAACCTGTCCAGATCCCTCTGTAGATCCTCCCTACCCTCAAGCAGATCAACACTCCCACCTAGTTTGGTATTGTCTGCAAACTTCCTGAGAGTACACTCAATCCCTCAATCAGACCATTGATAAAGATATTAAACAAGACTAGCTCCAAAACTGAGCCTTGAGGGACACCACTGGTGACCAGCCACCAACAAGATTTCGCCCCATTAATCACAACTCTCTGGGCATGGCCATCCAGCCAGTTTTTTTTTTTAAATCCAGTGGAGAGTACACTTGTCTATGCCATGATTTGCCAGCTTCTCCAGGAAAATGCTGTGGGAAACAGTGTCAAAGGCCTTACCAAAGTCCAGATAGACAACATCCACAGCCTTCCCCAATCTAGAAGGCAGATCACATGGTCATAGAAGGACATCAGGTTGGTTAACAAGACCCCCTTTTCATAAACCCATGCTGGCTGGCCCTGATCCTTCGGCTGCCCTGCAATTGCCATGAGAGCTCAACTCAAGATGGTCCTCTCCATGATCTTTCCTGGTACCGAGGTCAGGTTGACAGGCCTGTATTTCATCGCATCCTCCTTCTGGCCCTTCTTGTAGATGGGCATCACATTAGCCACCCTCCAGTCACCTGCTACCTCCCCTGTTAACCAGGATTGTTGATAGATGATGGAGAGAGGCTTGGTGAACTTTCCTGCCAGCTCCTTGAGTACTCTTGGGTGAATCCCATCTGGCCCCACAGACTTATTGGTGACTAGGTGCAGGAGCAGTTTGTTAACTACTTTCTCCTAGATTATGGGGGGCGTTGTTCTGTTCTTCATCCTTATCTTCCAGCTCAGAAGGCTCAACACCTTTGGGGTAGCTGGTCCGACCGATGAAGACNGGCTCAACACCTTTGGGGTAGCTGGTCCGACCGTTGAAGACAAAGGCAAAGAAGGTACTAAGTAACTCAGCCTTCTCCTTTTCCTTAGTTGAGATGTTTCCCCCCAAGTCCACTAAGGGATGGAGATACTCCCTGGCTCTCTTTTTATTGTTATTTATAGAAACTTTTTTCGTTGTCAGTTTACGTCTGCGGCCAGGTTGAGCTCCAGCCGGGCTTTTTCCTTCCTAATTTTCTCTCTGTATAACCTAACAAAATCTTTGTACTCCTCCTGAGTTGCCTGTCCCTTCTTCCAAAGGTGATAAAGAAGGGATGAAGTAGAGTGTAACAACATGATGAAAGAAGACATTTTAATCCAGATGATCATTAAGATATGAAGCAAGTAACCTAGGTGCAGAGGACAGGATCCTCTTTTGAGTATGTTCAGCTTTCACAGTATCACCAGCAACTGAAGACACATAGAAGAATGAGATCCCCAGTGAAGATGAGTGGAGTTGTCAATGCAGGATGCCTACATGCCTACCTATCAATAACATTTATGGATATGCCTTGGGAAGATTATGTATGGGCTTTTTTTCCCCTTCAACCTTTCTGTTTCCATCCATGGAACTAATAGTTGTTCCATAATAATTGTAACATATCCTTCTGTAGCGTATCAGTGAAACGTACCATACCTTTAAGGTCTGTGCACTGAAGCAACGCAACACAAGATAATGGGATACCTATTTCAGAAAATAAAGTCCTATTTTCCATATTGAGTGAGGTGTGTCAAATATTTTTTCTGAATCCATCACTTTAACCACTACTTGGCCACCTTGCTATTTAGCTAAGTCAGGAGTTTTGAAATGCTACTTATCTATAAAGTTATAAGTTTTAGATATGTTACAGATGTTCAAATGTTATAGTTAAAGCCATCCAAAACAAAGGTCTGTGTAAGACAATACCCATAATGAACCTTGAGGATAATTATTTGATTCAATTTTATTACAGTAGATAAGAAGATAGAATACCAAAGCATCCTGATATCCAGAGAGGAAGACTATGATCAGCTACTCTCTCATCAAAACTTGGTTAATAAAAAGCACTTATTTTCATGGAGACTATACCAATTAAAGCAAATGTCCCATCCAAGAGTGACTGCCAAGCCTGACAATCCTTCTAAAAAATGCTGCACTCTGGTTTTATAAGGGAAACCTATATTATCTCATTCTGGACTATTGTGAAACAAGGATTCATACACAGAAAAAAAATAAAACAGAAAAAAACTTTCAGTTACTCCATGAGCAAGGGCATAAATAAGGATAAAAATTTGTAGACTCTAGGCTAATCCTACCAAACTGGGGATGTATGTGGCCCCAGATGTCTGCATGCACAGGACCTGTTAATGAGATGCATGCCATTCCAGCAGATCAGAACCTTCAAAATAAACCTCCATCTTCACCCTCCACAGTCATCTTCTTGGGAAAAAAAAACAAACAAACACTAGGAGCATAAAAGTCTCAGAATGTGCAAGAGGCAGGATTATGAAGGGAGAAGAATTAACTTCCTAGCTTCTGTCTTTACTTNAATCACAACTCTCTGGGCATGGCCATCCAGCCAGTTTTTTTTTTTAAATCCAGTGGAGAGTACACTTGTCTATGCCATGATTTGCCAGCTTCTCCAGGAAAATGCTGTGGGAAACAGTGTCAAAGGCCTTACCAAAGTCCAGATAGACAACATCCACAGCCTTCCCCAATCTAGAAGGCAGATCACATGGTCATAGAAGGACATCAGGTTGGTTAACAAGACCCCCTTTTCATAAACCCATGCTGGCTGGCCCTGATCCTTCGGCTGCCCTGCAATTGCCATGAGAGCTCAACTCAAGATGGTCCTCTCCATGATCTTTCCTGGTACCGAGGTCAGGTTGACAGGCCTGTATTTCATCGCATCCTCCTTCTGGCCCTTCTTGTAGATGGGCATCACATTAGCCACCCTCCAGTCACCTGCTACCTCCCCTGTTAACCAGGATTGTTGATAGATGATGGAGAGAGGCTTGGTGAACTTTCCTGCCAGCTCCTTGAGTACTCTTGGGTGAATCCCATCTGGCCCCACAGACTTATTGGTGACTAGGTGCAGGAGCAGTTTGTTAACTACTTTCTCCTAGATTATGGGGGGCGTTGTTCTGTTCTTCATCCTTATCTTCCAGCTCAGAAGGCTCAACACCTTTGGGGTAGCTGGTCCGACCGTTGAAGACAAAGGCAAAGAAGGTACTAAGTAACTCAGCCTTCTCCTTTTCCTTAGTTGAGATGTTTCCCCCCAAGTCCACTAAGGGATGGAGATACTCCCTGGCTCTCTTTTTATTGTTATTTATAGAAACTTTTTTCGTTGTCAGTTTACGTCTGCGGCCAGGTTGAGCTCCAGCCGGGCTTTTGCCTTCCTAATTTTCTCTCTGTATAACCTAACAAAATCTTTGTACTCCTCCTGAGTTGCCTGTCCCTTCTTCCAAAGGTGATAAAGAAGGGATGAAGTAGAGTGTAACAACATGATGAAAGAAGACATTTTAATCCAGATGATCATTAAGATATGAAGCAAGTAACCTAGGTGCAGAGGACAGGATCCTCTTTTGAGTATGTTCAGCTTTCACAGTATCACCAGCAACTGAAGACACATAGAAGAATGAGATCCCCAGTGAAGATGAGTGGAGTTGTCAATGCAGGATGCCTACATGCCTACCTATCAATAACATTTATGGATATGCCTTGGGAAGATTATGTATGGGCTTTTTTTCCCCTTCAACCTTTCTGTTTCCATCCATGGAACTAATAGTTGTTCCATAATAATTGTAACATATCCTTCTGTAGCGTATCAGTGAAACGTACCATACCTTTAAGGTCTGTGCACTGAAGCAACGCAACACAAGATAATGGGATACCTATTTCAGAAAATAAAGTCCTATTTTCCATATTGAGTGAGGTGTGTCAAATATTTTTTCTGAATCCATCACTTTAACCACTACTTGGCCACCTTGCTATTTAGCTAAGTCAGGAGTTTTGAAATGCTACTTATCTATAAAGTTATAAGTTTTAGATATGTTACAGATGTTCAAATGTTATAGTTAAAGCCATCCAAAACAAAGGTCTGTGTAAGACAATACCCATAATGAACCTTGAGGATAATTATTTGATTCAATTTTATTACAGTAGATAAGAAGATAGAATACCAAAGCATCCTGATATCCAGAGAGGAAGACTATGATCAGCTACTCTCTCATCAAAACTTGGTTAATAAAAAGCACTTATTTTCATGGAGACTATACCAATTAAAGCAAATGTCCCATCCAAGAGTGACTGCCAAGCCTGACAATCCTTCTAAAAAATGCTGCACTCTGGTTTTATAAGGGAAACCTATATTATCTCATTCTGGACTATTGTGAAACAAGGATTCATACACAGAAAAAAAATAAAACAGAAAAAAACTTTCAGTTACTCCATGAGCAAGGGCATAAATAAGGATAAAAATTTGTAGACTCTAGGCTAATCCTACCAAACTGGGGATGTATGTGGCCCCAGATGTCTGCATGCACAGGACCTGTTAATGAGATGCATGCCATTCCAGCAGATCAGAACCTTCAAAATAAACCTCCATCTTCACCCTCCACAGTCATCTTCTTGGGAAAAAAAAACAAACAAACACTAGGAGCATAAAAGTCTCAGAATGTGCAAGAGGCAGGATTATGAAGGGAGAAGAATTAACTTCCTAGCTTCTGTCTTTACTTACGCTTCTGTACACTGGGTTTCTCTTAGTAGCATTAGTAGCATTTAGTACCATTCCTCTGCTGTTAGCACTCCCTATTCCTGTAAGATCCCGTAAGTGGCTTTGAGGCACTATAATAAAAAGAATAGCAAGTTTTGCTTAAAAACTTCAATAATTGGCCCCACAGTGAGAGGGCAGAGAGGAAGGGACTGAGCCACCAAATAGCCACAAAAATGAGGTAAGTAATCAAGGCGTGTCTCAGTACCATGGAAGAAGGACGTGTCTTTCTCTGACTGAGGAGAATGATTCCTACGGGCCTGTAAACACATCAGCCCTGCATCCTCTACAAAGCCACTATGTTTAGTCTCCTCCTCTCCCCTCTGCTCCTGTGGTTTCAGGAATACATGAACCTTTGTATGCACAATCTTAATTGCACTATAATCAAATGTACTACCCAGAGCCTGATTCTCCTTTCAGACTTGTAACCTACTGCGAGCAGCTGGAAAACGTCTAGAGAAACAAGATTTTCTGGGAAACACCCCACGCTTCAAAAGTCTGCATTATTTAATTATATTTTTGTGTTTTAAATCTATTTATAATGTTGCTGAATATTTTGCACCTTAAATTTTCTTTATTATGAAAACTATAATACAGCATGAGTCGCTTTCCAATGAAACATACTGTAGATTATATGCCTTTCGAAAATACCTGCCTTCTGCTGGGTTCTAAATCCTTTCAGGCAGTAGGGGGAAAAGTTTAATTTAAGATTTTAATCTTTTTCATATATTATAGCATTTCTATAATGGATTTTGTGCTTCTGAAAACTAAAAGATTGACAGCTCAGGGTATTATAGATTTATTAATCATTGCTTAAATGGGTAGGTTGAACTCTGCTAAGCACTGCCACAATACTTGCAATCGCAGCCTTGAAGGCAAAATATTTTTTCTAGGTGACTTTATTTTTAATGCAATTGACTCTACCATAACTCTATGCAAGGAAAGAACATATTAAATAATTAGGAAAAGGAGAAATTAAAAACTTCCCTGTGTTCATTGATAAAACCCATATTGGTGCTACTGGAATATGCAAACATCTGAAGTTTCTAAAAAAATCAACCTCATTTTAACTGAAAAACCTCCAATATCTAGAAACTGGAAAACACCTTTCCGGAAATGAACTACACTAGACAGAGAATTGTTCATTTATAAGACCGTCATTGTCCCACAGTAACTGCAGCATATAATTTTTTTAAGATCAGTAACATACACCAATCATTTAAGCTATCAGGTATATTAATGAAATAAAGCACAGTGTCTCATATCAAAAGATGCTATCATTCAATTATTCCTTCTTAGCCTATTTCTGTAGCAGCTCAAGACAACAGGTGATATTCAAGAGAAGAGTAATGAGAGGAGAAATATTTCTGAGCCTTTGCTGACCCACCCTCCTGCAAAGTAATATGTCCACACAACACTATGTTGCTCTGGCAAATAAAATTTACTCAGTCATATCAAAGCTAGTTCAGGATCACTCTTACATCTTACACATTTTTTTAAAGGACCTCAACATTGCACATCTGCAGGACAACTGGACATTTTAATTTCCAGGATAGCTATCAAGGCATCATTAACCTAAAAGGCTAGCAGGTTTCCCTGTCAATAACTATGGTTAGTCTGAAAAGAAGAGAAAACTCATTCTCAGTGTAATTTTTTTTCCTTAATACTTGCACTCAATAATAGTTTAAAAGATCAAATTAACATATGGATTTTTGATCAACTAATCCTCACAATACCCATGTCAAGTATATAGGTCAATATTATTAAAATAATATGTCTCTAGGAAACAGCAGCTTTAGATACTGGTTATTTAAATCACTCACCAGAACCAAATAAGAAGACTAAAAATATCATAAATATATGCCTGAATATACAAATTTTTCCATCCTTTCATTTTGCTACAAAGTACTACATAGAAATAGATTTTTACCTGGCATGTCCCAAGCTAGAAATATAGTATATGCATCAATTACTGTGACATTATATGGGACGTGAATTTTCTCTGGTGTTCCTACTGGTGTTTGTATAACATATTTATCACTAACGTTGCTGCCGCCCCAAGTGCTGGCTTCCAGCTGGTAAACATATCTGCGCAAACACAAAAAGATCAGTAGACACTATGGTTAGAAGCTTTAGGCATATCAGTAATAGAACATTCTTTTTTTCACCAATTTAAAGTGAACAGACTATATAAAGAGAATTACAAATACAGCATTAGTGAAGACTTTCACCTTTAAGTTTCTTAATATGAGAAAAGCAATTCTTTACTTATCATGATAATTTTAATACTAAAATTCACATTAGCTTACATAAGAAACATAAGAATACATAAGAAACTTGAAACGTGTCAAAATCAATTTCAGAACAGCCCCTATAAAAATATCAGCAGCTGCTACTTTTAAGCCAGTATGTTCAATATGCACAGAAACATTATAAACCATATGCAGTGCTGTCTGTCATGTAAAGACCTAAATTTTTCTAAGTATATTACACAAGGGAGAAAAGCAACCAATGAGCCACCAACAACCAAGCAAGGAGGAGGGAAAAAAAAAAAAAAAGCCTCCTCCTCTTTGAATCAAAATACCCTATTCTCAGAAAAGAGAAGTCCTTTTACAAAAAAAGATAAGTCCTTTGATAAATACTTTCCAATATCTGGAAGCCTCCTAAAAGTACTCCACCAATTTTTCAGTAATTAAATAATACTGTAAGAGATTTTTCTATTGTTAAAAAAGTAATTATATTTTGTAAATTTCACAAAAACTTGTGCATATATTTTGAAAAATTTTCACATGTTACTGGATATTGTTAACATTCCTTACCTACTGTTAGGCTGCAGGTTAACATCTGTGAAATTCAGGTCTATACTGCCACCCAGGAAAACCTGTTCTCCATCACGAAATAATCGATACTGAGTAATGAGTCCATTGGGTTTCTTTGGTTCACTCCAGTAGATTTCCACCTCTGTTGAGCTGACTATGATATGATGAGGTTTTGGCCATACCCCTATTAACATCACAATGACACTATTTTAATTTTATGACAGAAACATAAAGGGTTTGTGGTTTTTTTTTATTTTCCTTTCCCACAGTTTGTGCTGTTGCTTCCAGCAATGTGATGAAAGCATAAAACACTGCCAGAGAGAATGACAGAATTTATTACACTTTCTGTATTTATCCTTTATCAAATGCAACCAACTAGACAAGGCACAGATTAATGGAGAACAAGGCCAAAGGCTGCAGCCTTTGTATGCCCAGTTGTCTCTCCATATTTATTTGTGCTTTAAAAAGTATGCATCTGCTAATTCTAGCCTCAATAACTTAAAGATGAACTTGGGAAAACTGTCACAAAAGGAAAGTAGAAATGCAGTGCCAGACAGTCAGTATAGAGAGTGTGTTAAGATACAAGTATTCCAAGAGAGATGGATTCTCTTGTGTAAATTTATACATATCTGGAAGGATGATAGCAGAGCTTTGCATCTTGTTAAACCATCAGAAAATGAAAATCCATATGACCATCTCTTTGCAGTTTTACAAGACTATCTTTTTCCCTTACCATGAGGAGCAGCTTGTAAAGTTTGACCTGAAAGTGGTTGGCTAGAAGCACACCCAGCAGATGTGCATGCAGTAAGCATGAAACTGTAGTTAGTGTATGGCTGTAGACCTAGAAAGAGCAAAGAGAGGTTAGACTGGGAAACTGACAACAGACATCCCAGGAATTGTATCACTATGTAGAAAGCTTTTGGCAAACACAAAATACGAACAATTCTAATTTTATATCTGAATAATATTTAAATGGTGAACCCTTGCTAGTTTAGGTATATATCCTCTATTAGTCTAAAACACCTAACAAAAAAAGACAAATTCAATGTGTGTCTATGCTTCAATGGATCTACAGATGACTCTCATACAGATATATCTGAATTCATCCATTAATTTAGATAGCACTTGCAGCATAGTAACAACAGTCCAGATCTCAGCCCAGATTGCCATCTGCAGATTTATCCACTCTCTAAGGCATATTTCATTGTGTTTTTTAAAGCAGGCTTCTGCCTGTACAAAAAAGGTTAAAAATTAACTGGAAGGCACCTAAACATTCTTGGTACAAACATAATGTCCTTCACCGGTGGAAATTTGAAGGTTTACAAAATGCTATGCATCAGAAAGTGTAATTGCTTAGTGTTTTGGACTTGGAAAGCTGAAAAGCCTGTAAACTTTTGACAAGTTATTACAAATATATTTGCAACAATAGGAACAGATACAAAAATACTCTCTTACTTGAACAAGAAATTTTCTACTATATTGCAAACAAGTCCAAATATACTCTGTTGTTATTCCCTTCTCAACATTTATTTGTTATTTTTCTCCCCTAGTTTTTCCTATTTGTTGCAAGATTTTACTATAAATGCTATAAAGCAGTTAGAATCAGGACTGACAACTGAGCTCTCCCCATTACAAGATATTAATTTTAGCTATGTGTAATATTTTTTTAAAACTATTTTTTCTGCTCAAATCTTCTATGCTGGATACCCTTGAATGAGACTAAAAGAGAATATATGGCTTTGACCTTTCCTTGCAAATTTTCAAACATCCTTGTAGTGTGTGTCAATGACTTCATATTTGACATCAACTTGCCTGCAGCTTAAGAATTTGACTTTAGGACTCCTCATAAAATTGTACCCAAAATTTGGCTAAGATACTAAGCTTTTAAAATAGCCATTTCTGCACACCCATTACAGGCTTCTTACAGTTAAATCATTAAAGATGCAGACCTCTGTGAGCCTGTCTTGAACACCTCAGAGCTTCAGTTTAACTGCTGATCAAGCTGCCTTACAGGGCATGCTTCAGCCCAGGCTGCGGGGTGTCTGCTAAACTACTCTTTCGGCTATTTCTCAAAGTTGATTTAAAAAATGTTATTACCAGGCACAGACACTGAAAACCTCTCTCACATGTTTTCAAGGACCCTCTTGTCAAGACCCCATAATAAATTAACATAAAAGCTCCTGTTCCCGAATGCAAATGGAATAAACAGTACAACAAGCAGGAAATTATACACAAAAAATCTGTGAAAACATTACGATTGCAAAACTGAACACTCCTAAACTAGGAAATCCCGGAGTTGGGATACTGTACGATATGAATTGCCCTCCTTTGTAGCAGAGTCCTATATAAAATTCCCTGCAGCATGTGGTGTCTGACCTGCCTAATTGTATGTAACTAGAGACTTTTTGTGTAATGTCCACCCCTAGAGCATACCGTTGTTTTACTAACACCAACCAGCTGAGCACTGCAAATGGTTTAGTGTGGTAACAAAACAAATTTTTGCGCAGGGCCAGGGGAAGGCTCCAGGGGAGGCTGGCAGCAGCTCAAAACAGAGCCAATGTGGGGGCATGCTGCAGTAGCGAGGCCACCTTGTGTGCCTCTGCTTGGCCATCCTCCCAGGACACTGTCCCTTCTCCTTCCTTCCTTTTGGTGGCCAATGCCACCAGCCCATCAGCATTCCATGTTTTATCCCCCAGGGTTAGCATCATCCCTGCTGCCTCCCTCACTGTGCTCCACATTCAGGTGATATTCGGGCTTGCACCTCCCTGACTGCTGCTGAGCAGAAAGGAAATTTAGCTCTGGGCAGGCACAGAATCAGGCTCATCTACACTGAGGCTCTCAGAAGGAATAAACCTACCAAACATAGCCAAAGCTGAGCAGCCCTTTCTTTATTTTTATTCTGCAGAAGAGACACAGTTTGTGGACTGAACGAGGCAGTAACCCTAGGTACACATGGCTATACTACTGTGTAATGCAGACTGTTTGTGTGAAAGAAGCCAAATTGGGACTATAAAGGTCAATTTGTAAGTATTATACACGTCACTTTTTAAGTGCTTGGCTTCATGACCTTAGTAACATACTCTTCATGTAGCTCATATGCCTAATTGTAATTACTTCAAGAACAATGTAATTCTGTAACAAGAAAAAAAGTCTGGGCAAGATCTTTGTTTATAAACAAATCTTTGCCTATAGCCATTACAAAGATATTTTAATTAAAATATATTACAAACAAATAGGGAGAAAGAATAAGCAACAATTATGTAGAAAGGAAAATACTGAATGGAAGACATGCAGGCTGCTTACAAATTGAACAAGCTGTAAAGGAGAGAAAATAAAGAGATGACTCGGAGGGACAGCCCTGGCTGTAACCTAATCATGAACTGGAGGAGAAGAAAAATCATCTGAACATTGCGTGTAAAAGTAAGAAGGGAGAAAATGACAGTTGCAGACTAGAGAGAGGCAAAGGCATGGAGGGAAGCCAAGTATTTAACATTTCAGGATAGAAAAGATTACTGTGGCAACAAATTACTTGAATTCCCCTAAAGGGAGTCATGTTCACTTTTAAAGGAAACATGCATAATAAAGCAATACTCATTTACAACTACACTTTAAAGAGAAAAATGGTCATTAAAAAAAGAGCACATGGTTTCACTAAATATATTGATGAAATTCTGATACCCGAAATCTTCTCCTGAAATCATGGAACAGTCACAGCAGATTTTTATCTTTTTATCTAGAATGTTAAAACTTCACATTGAATGTCTTGTCTTACATGTGCTTTGGAAAGCTCTGCAAATCTATGTATGTGATTAATAATAAAAATAATAAGTAAGATAATCTTGAAACATAAACAGCATTTTGCTTTTCCAATTTCTCTACTTGATTGTGCACTAGAGTATACTTCTCCCCTCCTTTTCTGTTTTGTTCTATTACTGGGGGGGAGGGTAGTAGTATTTGTTTTAACTTAGCAGTCTATTTTGTTATTGCAGCATCTGTCATTTTTTAAAAGGCTGTGAAACACTGGGTTTTTTTTAAGAATGCATTCTTCTATTAGTCAAATCAATTCCTTCTGATACTGTTTGTCTCCATCCATGGGCATGGCTCCAGCAAGGTCAGTAATTGGCTCTTAAACTAACGGTCCTGGGCCCTGCTGTGGGAATTTGACTCAGGAGGATGTCAGATTGCTGACCACAGCCACACACAAACCCTCCAGTCCAAAGAGTCTCCTTTAGACAAGTATTACTAATGATTCAGTGCTGCGCATAGATAGAGTTGACCAGTGACAACACTTCTGCATCTCTTCATTTTTCACTACCCTGAAATGGAGAATATGTTCAAATGAAAGAATTTCAAACCATTCAGTCAAAGTATTTCTTAATATTGTTTCTTTTACTAAAACAAACATTAATGGTCTTGACTGGATTTCACTTAAACACGATTCATCCTACCAATTCTCAATAAAGCCTCTTACTTGGGATATTATCTTTCATGTACTGAAAAGGAGGAGTTGAGAAGAATCTTTGCTATAAATCCACCTGCTGCTGCTGAAGAGGGCACTCTTAGCTTTCTTTTACAATTTCCCTAATTATTTTCTTCATTCTTACCCTCTGCCTGGCCCCCACTGCAAAGCATTAGCAGGCCCATTTGTAAAGTAGTAGTAACACAAAGTGAAACAATGCCATAACTGTCATCCAAATTGTTCTGTACAGGGTAGTGGAAGTGTTCAGTAATAAATGATATAAAAAGGTCCTTTATTGACAAGCTGCCATGTGCTGTTTGCATTAGAGAATATGAGAAGATGATGGCTGCTGCCCCTAGGTCCCAGTGGCATTCAACTCAGTGAGATAGCAGAAAATGCTTCAGTTTGCTTAAAGCATTGATAACACCTCTAAATAATTAACTGAGGACTTCCTGTCTTCAATTACTTAATGCTTTTTTTAACATCTTGAGAGGATTATAAGCAATTTATGGATTTCACATGATGAGCACATTCACCACTATTCCCACAAAGCATTTGTGGGATCATGTTTCCAAAGCTTTGATGTAATTAAAAATAAGCAGCAAGACAATGGTGCAGTGGCAAGGTTCTAGCCTTCTTGTCTCTTATTTGCAAGACCCTAGATTCAAAGTCTCAAAAAATACTAATGCTACAGCTTCATTAATGCTCAACTGTTGCTCAGGGAAAAGCAGACAGTTTGGGGAGAAAAAAAAAAAAAAGAAGATAAGAAAATCAAAACATACATCCACAAGTAATACGAAAACAATTTAAAAATTTGAGATTACGTATGAAATAAATCTGATTGTTTTATCTTATTCTTTTAATTTAGAGAGCAATAATTATACGCATGTTAAATCGCTGCCATGAATTCTACATTATTACTTAAGGACGCAGAAAACAGCACAAAATTTGATTGTGACTATTAGAAGGAACAATTGCTTATTCCACTGCTGGCTTAACATGGCAGCGTTGGACAGTGGCTTAAGAGAGCAGGCACACAAAAGGAAAAAAGATCCTTGTTTCTGAGAAGGTAATTTCATTTCCTCTCTCTTCCAACTGTTAAGAAAAACATTATTGTTTGCATTAAAATCTCTGTTACTCTGGAGGTATAACTGCCTTTGGGAAGGAACTGAGAGCACAAGAAGTATTCTTCAACTGGGTTTTTGATAAATCATTCCTTGTTTTTTTACAGCATAAAATTACAATTCTAAAACACATACCACTGACTGGCATACTCTAATATCTTGTGTCCAGAAGCACTGAATATGGTGACAGGCATAATATACAGTTGATGAATTTCACACCCAAGTATGATATTGTCAAAGAGGACCATCAATCCTTTACTCCACTGTGAGTCACTGCAGGAAGGACAAACTCTTTTAAAGCACTAAGAGATCCACTCTGACTCAGGAGTCATGCTTTGAGGGGTGGTTGAGAGTGCCATATACGCTGTATGGATCTTATATGCCCTAAGTCAACTTCTAATCTTTGGGTGGCTACCATAAATTGTGTGTATAATAAATGAATATCTTAAGTTTCCTACTTGGATGGAAAAAAAATAGGAAAAAATAGTATATTATTGAATTCCTAAAAATCATAGATACAAGAATTTGATGAGCATCCTGAGGTCAAAGAGTAAAGAAATATATCCCAGGATGTTTATCTTCCCATTTTGAGTTCAACAGAAACCTTTCTAAAAATAATTTTGCTTCAGTGTAACATTCAAATATAACTAAAAATAATATATATGAGGTCTGAATCAAATCTCCCCCCAAAATCCCTTGACTAAATCTTTCAGATACACACACACACATGAAATTTCACAAAGTACTTAGGAAATGTCTATAAGCAGTATATAAGACTATAAACAGAATCCATGATCTTTCTGTCTTCCTTTCCTTTTATATTATCTCAGGCATATAGCGCTGGATCCTTCTTGCTCCCACACATTTACAGCAGCACTAGTGACTTCAAATGCATAACTGCACATTAATGAGGGTAAAATAGACAGTTGAATCTGTATGAAGGGATCACAAGCCTACACAGAATATCTGAGACCTTGCACATACCAAAAGCACGCATCTTAAATCAAGCTGGATATATTTATTTTAAAATTTTGAAATTAAATCCGTTAATATTTTAATGAACAGTAGCCAAAAAGGAAACAGACTGAAAAAAAAAAAAAGATATATAAAGTCATGATAAAGCATTCTAAACTGTGCAAAACACTAGGGATTTAAAAGTTCCTGAGAAGTAGCATTTTTAATATATTAATACTATCTTATATCTTAAGGACAGGACATTAGCCTGTCAGAGAGCTCTGCCTCCTTACCTGATACTGTGTGCTGCATTCTGTTTGCAGCGTCAGTGTATATAAGTCCTTTCCCTACTTGACTGATCTGGTACTCTCTGATGATACCGTTTGGTTTCTTGGGTGCAATCCAGCTTAAATGTAATGCTGTTGAGTTCAAAGCACTGACGTTTGGTGGCTGAACACTCTCTGGGACTCCTTGGACAGTGACTGCAACTACCTGAAGACATATGAATTAAACAGCAATTTAATGTAATAGTACACTAGATACCATGATCAATGAGAATGTCACTTTTGTTTTAAATTGTTGTTTGGCCTGGCATATCATTACCAAGGGCCTGGAGAACTAGTTACTTTTTTCCTCCTTTTTCACAATGGAATCTGACCTTGAATACATTACATAAGTCTATGTCTACAATTTATCACAACAGGTTCACCACATTTTAGCTGCAGCGTACAGCACAGGGTGAAACAACAAAAACTGTATTGCTTGAAAACTCTTGATAACTCTCTTCCATATGGTTTGTCAGTGTCTCTGCATTTTAACTGCCTGATTTCATATATTTTAAGCACCAGTAAACATGGGGCTAAGCCTCCATATATCCCATGCAATCTGAACTCTATTGTAGTTATTTGCAGCTCCATATTTCTGTAAGGAAACCAAAGATTTTGAAAGACAGAATAACTTTGCAATTCTAAACTTCTTCTACAAAAAAAAAATGCAGCAAAAGGAAAAATCTAGCGTCCTAGCTAGTGTTCTGTTGACACATCTCTATCGTCTCCTACAGAGGCATTGCAAAATTACACTGGTTTAATAAGCGAGTCAGACCTTTTTCTCTTTGAGAATCCCTTTTCTTTTTCTGTTATTACCACCATAAAGTATTTATATTATGCTGTAAATATAAACTGTGTCCTCTATAATATATTGCCTTAGTGCATTTGATGGAATCAGTCCCTAATACCAGACTTCAGTGTTTGCAATAGTAAAGTCCTTAATTACAGACAAATGAAATAAGCGGGATTTGTCAGTGGAGGCTGATGTTCTGCACCTGGGGAGGAGTAACCCCTTGCACCCATACAGGTTGGGGGCTGACCTGCTGGAGAGCAGCTCTGACGAAAAAGACCTGGGAGACCTCATTGACAACAGGATGACCATGAGCCAGCAATGTGCCCTTGTGGCCAAGAAGGCCAATGGCATCCTGGGGTGCATCAGGAAAACTGTGGTCAGCAGGTTGAGGGAGGTTATCCTGCCCCTCTACTCTGCCCTGTTGGGGCTCCATCTAGATTACTGTGTTCAGTTCTGGGCTCCCCAGTTCAATAAGGACAGGGAACTACTAGGGAAGGTACAGCAAAGGACCACAGAGATGATTAGGGACCTGGAGCATCTCTCTTAGGAGGAAAGGCTGAGGAACTTGGGTCTTTTTAGTCTGGAGAAGACAGAGGAGGTATCTGATCAACACCTATAAATACTTAAAGGTTGGGGGTCAGGAGGATGTGGCCAGTCTTTTTTCAGTGGTGCCCAGTGAGTAGATAAGAGGAAGTGGGCACAAACTGGTAAATAAGAAGTTCCATCTAAATATGAGGAGAAACTTCTTCACTTTGAAGGTGGCAGAGCACTGGAACAGACTGCCCAGAGCAATGGTGGAGTCTCTGTCTCTGGAGACATTCAAAACCTGCCTGGACAAGTTCCTGTGCAACCTGCTTGAGTAGGACCTACTTTGACAGGTGAGTTGGACTAGGTGATCTCCAGAGGTCCCTTCCAACCCCATATCATTCTGTAATTCTGTATAATATAGTAGAAGGAGGCTCTAAGTAAGAAGGCTGTGGAACAAATTGATAGACTAGAGCTAAAGCAAATAAACTAAGAAATACCAACAAAGAAGAGGCTATAGACCTCCTAGTGTGAAGGAAAGATTTAATTGCAAGGCTTAGAGAAAGTACATTTTAATATTCTTTACTCTATTCTAGCATGTACATCTTTTCCTAACAAACAGCAGTTCCCACAGTGCAATTTCAACTTTCCCCAAGACTGAGATACTGCTTTCTTCTTATTTTTGCTTGTATCAACCTTAGGTTCCAAATAATCACCTGTCAGTAGTTGAATTCAAATAAGATTATTGATGGTTTTCACTTGCTAACTCAATAATCATCATGTCTTCAAATTAGACCTTTCCAAAAGCATTTTTATGTTACCACACTGGCTGATAAGATTCTGGCACCAGTTCCATAAAGACAAATTTACTAACCTTACTGCTGTCTGTACAACCAGCAACAGTGCAGGCCCGCAGTTGGTATGAATATTCTTGGTATGGCTGGATACCACTTGTGTCTGTGAAGCTCATTTCTGTTCCTCTAAAACGCTCGATTCCATTCCGGAGAATGATATAGTGAAGAATAAGACCTATTGCAGAAAGGAAGTTTTGCCTTTTGTTAGCTGAGAAATCCTGTGTGACGGCATACCATAATAACCTGCTCTGCACACAGAAAATATTAAATGAAATCTCTAGGCGACCACTGTAACAACCATTCTGTTTAAACGGCTAATGTCAATTACCACTTACTCTCCTCAGCCTCTACATCTACATCTACATCTCAATCTCTCTCAATTTTTACTGAGCTATTCCAATATTTTTTTTTTCACTGTTTGGAAATAATAAGCAAGATTTCCTTAAAGAAATGTGACTATCACCCACTCTCCCCTACCTCCCAATCCCCAAATATTTTGTAACATGATTGTGATTTTCTGATCATATTTTCTGATTACTATTACAACTGTTCTGAAAAGAGGTTTCTGGGCACTTCTTAGAGCCATACTAAATTGTCTTCTGTGAAGTTAGACTCTACTCTTATTTGCAACAAAAATTATCTCAACCTAGAGCAAATTCTAGCAGATTTTAGGAATACATATATTTCAGTGCCAGTGATATAATGAGAAATTATTTGTGATTTTGTAACACTGTCAGTTGAATGATAGAACACGCTCTTTTTTAGCATATATCAATACCATTTGGTTGAAGTGGTTCCTCCCAGTTTAGAAGTATCATGTCTTCCCGATTATCCACTTTGGCCCATTTTGGTGGACTTACACCCTGTGGCGCATCTTGCTTAGTGACAGCTCTGCTAATTTCACTGAAGCCTCTTCCATAGCTATTCCAAGCAGCCACTCTGTACTCATATGTGATAAAAGGTTCGAGGTTCAGGTCTAGAAAAATTTACATAGGAATCATTGCAGTCTTATGAAAATACATAATGTCTTATGTTTATTTTTTCTATATCTATGCGACAACTTCTGTGTTTAAAGACAGATAGATATGGAAATTTGTCCTTTAGTCAGGGCCATTTTCTGATAGACCAATATTTCTGTTAGCTTTTGTGAAAGTAGGTTTAGACCTTATGTATTCACGGAACTTGCTACTCATTTCATTTCCCTGAAGATTCTGTCCTGATTCACAGATTAATTCTTAAAGAATGCTGCTTCACTACAATTGATTCTCATTTAATTAGAATACTTGATAGCATTCAGGACAACTTTTTCTCCAGAGTGAATTAAATACACTAGCAAATCATCAATCTGATATGCCACTTTTCCTTACCCACAAATGAATACTGGTTTGGACTTCCTGTGTAGACAGTCTCCTCTTCAGCTGGACATAAACCTTCCTTTATCTCCTCTTCCGTAGCACTCTGTGAACCTTTTATCCATGCACAGATATTCTCCCTGGGATCAAAGTCACACTTTCCACAGTATGCAGTTGCCTCCATAGATAAAGGGCAAAGGATATTAGCCTTGCATTCTTCTTTTACCTGAGGAATATACATACAATTTCAATATATTTACTTCATCTTCCTTTCTTTACAAATTCCTCCATTAGTATTTCTCTGTCTTTATGCAACATAAAAATCAAGCAATCACACTGAATACATTGATACTTCTGGCATATAGGAGACCTATTCTCCTTTGACCTGTCCATTGTCTCTGGTCATTAATGGGTTTATAATTCTTTCTAAAAGAAACATTGTATTTTTTTAGGGTCCTTGCATGAAAACGTCACAAATGTTAACCACCAGAAGCCCAAATGTCTGGTTTGTTGAAAGCAGAAGAAGCTATAACCAAACGAGAACAGGATTTTATCTGAGCATTTGAACATGCTGCTCCTGGAAAGGCCAATATCCCGTGGCAAATCAGTAACAAATTCCCAGCCCCTCACACAGCTTGCCAAGTGCACAAGAGGGCTCTGTGCAATTCCTTGGCAGCTGTCAAGGCTAAGAACTCTGTCCATGGGTGATATAAATTGTGTCCTCTACCACATCACTCCTAAACAGCAGTTTTGCTGCAATAAGGGGACCTCTGTGAACGGTGATCCAGATATAAGATTTAACCCACAAGGAACAATTCACAGCAATAGAAATATACACTAAACATCTACAAGTTTCCATTAAAATGATGAAATAATATTTTTGCCAAACCATAAGCTAGAGAGCTGTAATTCTTATAAAATATAGGTTGCTGCAGGAAGAAATGTACTGCAATATTCACTACAAATACATCTGCCCATTAGGCTACAAGCTTTAGAATGAAAAATAAACAGGTTATATCCAATGCTTCCTTAATTCACCTGTAGAAATTTGTTTGTTAGCTGATTATGAACCTCAGCTAATTTAATTTCCCAAACTTGGCACTTTTACAAAAATTACAATATGATAGATATCAATATAAGATGTAGGATATAAATGCATTGGATTCACATAAAAATTAGTTCCAGAATATGCCCCAGAATACCAGTCCCTGTAAGGTTAGTAAATCTATACATATCAGAAAGCCAGGGCTGCTAGAGCTTTTCTACTGCAGTAAGTGAAATGCAAAGCACTCCCTTTGTTTATACATTACACCTAAGGCACGGATCTAGCAAGTTATCTATCAGAATTGATCAACGTATTCTCAGCCATTTTTTGCTTTGCATGAACTATTAATACAATGCATTGAAGAACTTTAGCTGACTCAACACAACACTTGGATTTTCTCTAGGAGAAAATTATTCAGTCCCAAAATGAAATTACATGAAAAGGAGAAGAGGGAAGAAATATTTTTGTATCAGCTGACGAACAAAAAGGACAGAGGAACACCTGTATGTGACAGGATGGGATCTGTTTTTATTTTAGTGATAAATTCCATAATATCTACTTGATTTCCATATTGTACAATTCACAATATCCAACTCCCTTTCTTTCTCGCTTACCCACTTTCTTCCTCTCTATAAATATATATAAATAATACAAATATACAGGATTTTCATCCTTTGAAATGCTCATTTTCTTAAACAAAAATTGTAATAAGAGCTTACGATATTTTTACAGCTTATGCACAACACCAAAATGCTAGGTCTTGAAGATATCTACTGAATTCAAATGGAATTGCATGACTTTGCAGCTTTGAAAGTTGACCGAATTGTCTCATGCTGATACCTATAGTCACTGGCCACTCTTCCATATAATTCATTAGGCATGAAAGGCACCAAAAATATAATACCCATGTGGCTGCCAAAAGTTCTACAGAAAGCCATCCTAGCACTGCTGAATCTTATGCCAAAATTGCTGCAGATTTTCTACAGAATCAGGGTTAAGTCCATCAAGAAAATATCAATTGCTTTATTTATTTATATTATTTTTAGGAGGTTGGGGAATCTTTGTCATACTGTCTGCCCAAATTGAAATGTAATAGCATTTTCATACTTCAGAACTGGCCACTTCAATTTTAATTTCCCCTTAAGGAACATCATCAGGAACTGTGGTCACAGAACGGAAGCTTCCTGTAGACGCCAGTCTTGTTAGTATGCCAGCTTTTAGCCACTGTACTAATCTGAAGTGCTGGGCAACACTTCACAGAGGCAGCTAATCATTATTAATTCCTTTAGAATTCATTGCAATAACATCAATCATGGCAAACTCATTCGGTATTAATATGGATGTAATGTGAAAATGAATAATGCACACAAGAGTTTTTATATTCCTATTTTAGAAAAATAGTTATGAACAGTGTATTTCTCTTTCCATCGTCAAATCAGAGCCACCAAGATTTTCTATCAATTACCTTCATCATCATTCCAGCTGAAGTCTTGTCAGAGCAAACATATTTCAAAGGATTATATCCAACTCCATTACAGCATTCTTCGCTCTTTGGAATAAGTTCAGTCTCACAGCATTTTACTGGCACTTGGTCATTCTTTCTAACATGTGCTAGGAACTCACCACTGGAACCTGAGCAGCATATGGTATCTGACATATTCACATATTCCTTCCCACAACAGAACATCCCTGAAACCAACCAACAAAAAATATATCTCAATATGAAGCGTGGGTAAATAGAAAAATAGATAAAGAAAGAAGAAAGTTCAGAATGCAATATAGCTTGGCATAAAAGCATCAGCAGCTGGAATTACACAGATTTAGCTAAAGCAAGAATAAATTTGAATGTGAAGTGGACTAAAGTAAGCATCCTGCCTTCTAGACCTGCCGAAAACAATCAAGAATTAGTGGAATAAACAAGGATCCCCTACAATCAACTTACACCATTGCTGAACTTTCGTAAGAACCTTTGCTATGAAATACCACACCAAAGTACTGTGCACAGCAGGTTGAAGACAGACTGCTGATTAAAATTTCCTGTAGACTGTAGAAATTGAGAAAGCTTCTCCATGTATTTTCCAGTCAGGTCTCATTCATTCCCCCTTACATGGGCAGTCTTCCAACAGTGCATCTTAGCATTCCAGAATGTTTCACATTATATTTTATGTTTTAAAGTGAGACTTCATACTAGGCATCTAGAACTGAATGGGTGATTTGCCAAATAACCACAGTCATCTGATACAGAGAATTACTCTTTAAGAAGTTAACATCTAAATATAATTTGCATTTTTGTAGTGGAATTGATAAGCTGCCAAAATTAATTCCACCGTCTTTCTTCTATTTCTAATAATTTTATTTTAAAATTAAAAGCTTGTCATGACCATGGTAGTTTTATAAATATTCATATGAATGATTCTGCAACTGTGAAATACCGGTGTTCAATCCCACACCATCTAAATAAAGGGGTAAATTTTAACTCTGGACCAAATGCTACAAACACCTCTGTAATTGGCGATGAAAGAAATGTTACTAATTCAGCTAGGAAGATATAAAAAAACCCCACCAAACAAACCAAACCCTCAACCCAGAGCTGTGATATACTGCTATATCTACAAAGTAATTTGTATTTAACATAATTTCTGTGGTATATAGACATTTAAAACACATTTAAAAGTAGCCTCTTTTCTCACTGCCACTTATTGTAGCAAATCTCTCTTAGGAAGTCACACATAATGAAAATTGCTCTTTAAGGGTATGGTCCTGCTAAAGCATTCAGAGCATTTCATTTCCATCACTGGAATGACTCAAAATGGAGTTACTTGCATACTTTACCTATTTTCATGGCTGGTTCCATTCACAGAAATCAAACTGTAATCAGCAGCTCTCCAAGATCTAAATATTGCTGCCTGTTCACACCCTTTTTCCAAATTGTCCTCAGATTCTACCAATTCTAAGTAGAGAATTAATGTAGAAAATGGCTCAATTCAATACTAATAAGCAACTCACCCCCAAGGGACCTTTGACAGGCAAAGTAAAATTTTGATAATGAACTGTTTTTCTATTGAAACAAACAAGGCTGTATTCTTTCCTGCAAACCTTGTCTTTGTTTAACTGAATTAAATTTTTCAGCCAAGACTTCACTCACATAACAAGAAGTGACTCCCTTTCTAGTTTCTTTGGTAAACCATTACTTCTTTAATTATTATCAACCTTGTTCCAGTGTGATAAATTGCTAATTACTTAATACCCTAATCAGCGTTCATTCTTTGCACAGATAAACTGTGACAGCGCCATTAATTTAAATAGTAATTTCACTTAATGGCCAGAACGGCACACCAGATTTTTATGCAGCATTTTCTGAAGACTGCATCCATCACTGCAATATTCTGACATAAAGATGTCTGACGTGCACTAACTCACTTAGGGAGAGCAGATGTTGCAGAGCAGAGTTTGGTAGTAATTCCCATAGTGCATCACTTCAGCATGAATGAGCTGCAAAGGCAGAGGTAGACAATCTTCTGAAACTGCATTGCATAGCCTCTGACCTTTGCTTAATTTATCACATGTAGCACTTGACTCCTGAACCTTGACACCTCAAATGTACAATTTTAAATATGCTCCAAGAAAAACAAAATAGGACCACATCATGTTGACAGATTGAATTGCCTTCTAAAAAATCACTTTGTTCAGTTGCTTAAGGATCCAGAAATTCCTATAAAACCTTGCTGAATTCAGCAAAATATCAAAATACAAACTATTTGTTGGTAAATCAGATGGGATGTATGTGTCATGCTTTATATATTTATGTTTCATAGGCACATAATACATTACAGGGAAAAAAAAATCCATGGGCTGGAAAAGACACTTCCTGCTAACAGTGATTTCTGTCAACAACTATTTCATGTTCATCCTGAGCAACTGAAAAAATTTACAAACATAGCTGAGTGATGAATTACTAATTTAGTAAATCTGCAAAACCATTGCTTTCAATAGGGAAACATGAGTATTAGAAGGCTTAGCTTTTGGAGCCAGAATAAAGGATCAACAAAATACAGAGCCAGCATACATCGCAAACTACTCCAAAAATCCTTGGCTTACATGTGGGTATTGCAACTACTACAGATCAGGAACCACAGCAGTACAAAGTATCATCTTTCGTGAGTCTGGGATGTCAGTACAGTGGCATTTTACTAGCTGCCTTCTTTTTTTTTTTTTTTTTTTCCTTTTTAAGGAGAAAATCCAAGAGTGGTTTTAGCAGATAGTATCCTCTATAGCCAGGATAATCACATTGCACCAGTGGGGCTCAGGACATGCATATACAATGGCATCACTGCCAGCCTTTGCCAGTAGATGTCTCTATGGTCACCCCACTAAATAAGGCCAACAAGGGGTGAAAAATAAAACCTAAGAAAATAGAAATTAAGAAGAAAAAAAAAGTTACGTGAGATGGAAAAAAAAATCTCTTTTTGCAGGACAGACTCTCTGAAAAAGGTATACAATGGCAAATGAAAAACTTCAACCATTAAGCCAACATTCAGGGCAAACCTGGGTCTAGATTCTGCAGAAACATGCTGCTTTCAAACTGGCCATGCAACAAAAAGGCTGTGCACAAGGCTTGCGCTTCTAGTGATCATGTATTTCTTCTATGTTTTTTTTAGAGGAACTAAAACTCCCAAACCAAAGCTTTAAATTGTCACTATTTTTTTAACCACAGAATTCATTGCCAACTACAAAACAGATCTTCAGAAGCATTTCAGCTTTTGCATAAAGCCATCCTTGTTACCTCTTCCCCTTCTAGACAATGAGATCAGCTATCTAATTACCATATTCTTGCAAAATTCTACTTACTCATTTGTCAATTATAAGTAAATTATGTTTTTATGTGAGAGTATTTTTTCCATTAGAATCATTACAATAATAGGGACAGAGAGCAGGTAGATTTTTGTGCCTGGCTTGTGCATTTTTATGATGTATTTAGTAAGGCTGAATTACTCCAAGAAATTAAGCAAAAACCTATTGAGCGTGATGTATATGATACGATAAGAAACCACAATCTATTCTATGCTTAATGCAAAAGAATATGATCTCTTTTCAACTATGGTGCTAATTCATCTTCCAAATCTGTATTTGCGTTCAGCTGTATGGTGGCTCACAGCATAAAGTCCTCACAGAAAACCTGCGAACGATGAAAAAGCCACTGTTTTCTTTTTTAATAGCCAAAAAAATGTCATCCTGACCCATTCTCAAGAAAAATGGTGTAAATGATACAACGCTATAGGCTAAACACATTTTAAAAAGAGAGGTATAAAGGTTTTTAAATAAATATATTTAAGGAAAAATACTGTTAAGAATATATATATACTGAAATGAAGAACATAACTTTCATCCCAAGATACCTGTATTACACTCCTACACAACTCATCTGCCCAGAGAGAGCAGTAAAAACATAAACGCTACCCCAGCAGTTCTGTTCCAACAGCATCTGTTAATTCACTCCATTTATAAAATACATATTGACAAAGACAACTGAACTGGGACCAGGGAGATTTGATTTGGTGTGAGAAAGTCAATTCAATGTGATTTTGTTAAAGGGCTCCTGCAGGCAAATAAAAGAGTTTAAGTAATAAAGTACATAAAGAGATGTTTTATGAGCCAGCTCCGTCTTGTGGCAGCCACACAATGCACAGCTATGCAAGAGGGCCTTGTGCAAAGCTGGTATTGTGAGCCCTGCTAGATGCTGTAGATCAGGCACGATTAGCGATCACGGTGGGGGGGAGCTAAAACCATGCAAGCAGTGCTCTTCACAGCAAACACCCCATGAGTCACCACCAGAAGGGAGGAGTGTTATAGAAACACTCTATGAAGTGTAGAAATGGCTCTTCTGATTAGCCCTTCCTGACAGTCATCACAGAACTAGGGTACTTTGGATACCGCAGTAGCTGAAGGATCCATCAAATACCAAAAAAAATGGAGCTGAAGATAGAGTTCATTTTTTGGGAAAGGAGTAGTTTGGTCTTCAGATTTGGATTCCTCATTATACATTAAGATCCTTAGTTGTACAACTGGAGGCTCAAACTGGCACACATATGGGGAAAGCACTGCATCACTCATCTTTGTACACCAAGCAGAAATTGGGTACTAAACCTTTATTATTTCTGTATTCTGAAAACGGGCTCCCCTTTGAGACCACAATGGTTTCTGAAGTCTTTTCGTCAGGCTGAGAAAGCCTAAGGCTGACGATATATAATTTGTCTAATAACTGTAGAAAGAAAAGACACATGAAAATACCTGAATACGGTTTGTAATAGCTCCAGTCTCTGTCACCAGTTAGTCACTGAGTGCTTTACGGGTAAATAGGGTTCAGATTGTACCTCTGAGCCACAGAGTAATTTCCTATGGTGTGCAAGAGATTGATGGGATACGCCAGATGAACAAGTGACTAGTGCTAGGGATTTGTTAATTTTAAATTGCAGCAGATTTACCCCCATGTAGATGCACAAGTGAGGGACACAGACCACCAAGCAGATAGCATTGAAGCATTTGATTTCTAGGTGACTAATGCCGCATCTCCAGAGCAAATGGAAAATCTCTGAATTGGGATGCAGGCAGCACAAGGCAGCCAAGTCTAACCTCTGCGCTACTCATTGAAAGGGGACTGGTCCTATTTCCTCACTGGAGTAATGAAAGATCACACACTCCTTTTGGACCTTCTGGTGTCTCCAGACCCTAAAGCTTTTGGGCAAAGGGTTATTTAAAGCTCACCATTTTGCAGTCTATCAGAACAGGCGACTAAAGGGCAATGTCATTTTAACAAATTGGCATATACACTTTAATTCTGAGAGGGCCACTGTTGAATGCTTAGTGTCTCAAGAGATTTAGAAAGATGAAGACCCTGCTCTCTTGAAAACTTATCACTTACCTGTGAGTGGTTTGTGTGCAGTCCCCTCTTCTTCATCACCACAACAGACCAAGTCCATGCTTATGACTTCTCCACCACAGCACTGCTGATTGAAACTGTCATGGAGGGACCCACCACAGCAGATTTGATTGCCCGATGTGGAGTAAGGGATTCCCTGGCAGCAAGAGTCACCAATTCCAACTGAAACTCTGTTTTGCTCCTTATTGGGGCAACATACTTCTCCTGTCGATTTAAGAATGCAATTAGAGATTTTATGCATTTATAGCTCGTGAAATCCCTGAGAGGATTGCCTTCACCTGATAGCAACAAGTCTGGGTTCACACAGTAGTAGCTCCATGTACAAAATGTTCCACATGAAAGCATGGAATCACTTGGCACTTTAGAATGCTATAAAAACAATTATATTCATTTCTAATAATAATTTCAGAAACATGCATTAATGAATTCAGTGCCAAAACTCTGTAAAATAACAAAATCCAAGCATGACAGAGACAAACTGAGAAGAGTAACACAAACAATTTCTGTAAATATGATAATTATACAGCTGAAAACCTTTAATTAGAGGCAGCTACATAGCAAAGAGAGTTTGTTCTTCCTATGATTAACAGAACAGTAAGCTGACTTATTCTCATCAAAAAATTCCTTGTCTCCTCCAAAATCATTCCAAACTTGTTTTGAAGGACTAATTCACATTGCTGAAAGAGTTTTTCAGTGCTGCTCAGGACTTCATCTCGTTTAAGGATTAAACTCAATTTAAAAATTAAATACTACCATCACAATCAGTAGGACTGGCTGCTACTTAAGCAAAAGCACCAGCTTTTGCACGAAAGGACCTTAGGAAAAGGCTGCCAATGAGACAGACACTGTAATGGTGGGGTGGGCTCGGCTGTGATTTACTGTGTGCTATGAATGGAGTAGATACTGCTATGAAGGATACAAAAATTACATTAAAAGGCAATAATTCTTCATTCACTAATGTCTGCACTTGATTTGATCCAGTGTTCTAAATGTTACATTTTTGTATTATCTTTCTGTGTTGCACTGTTTTCTGTGGCTCAAATGTCATATAGAAGGAGTAGGGCATTTTTCTGTTATCAAAGACAGCTAATAGAGTATTTGGTAATCAAAGTATTTGGATTTGTGATTGTTAACACAAGAAATGTGTTTTGATTTTTAAAACAAATTTTCCTTATTGAAAGTAATATCTGAAGCCCTGTTCTTCTGAAAGGTTGGGAATTGCAGACAGAGAGCCCTAAACCCAATGCAGCTTTTGTCAGAAATAAACAGGTGATGCAATTGGAACAAGTGAGGGAAAACCTTGTTTTCCTTCCTCCCCCTTACATTGCTTTTCGAAGAGGTGCCTCAGTTGTAGTATTATTTGTTCTGCTCTACTTTAAGAATCTCTCCTTCCATTTTAGTTCTGGGATACACTTCTTTGTGCGCTACTGTTTCAGAAACTGAGATTCCTGCCTTCCTCATTTGTAATCCTCGTGCTCTCAGCTCACTGTGCTTCAGTACATCTAGAGCTATCAAGCTGGCCAAACAACATCTGGGAAATATGTATGCTTAGAGAGTTTCCTGTATAAATAACTTTATCAAATAAAGTCAATAATAAACAAAAAAAGATGAGAACAAATTTTTAGAGTATAATAGATATAATCTGTTTAGATACTTCATCATATTTTCCTGCATTCTGCGGAATCTAATTTAGTTGCTACACAGAGAAAGTATTAAAACACAGAATGTAGCTTACATCTATTGGAAATAAAACTGGTTTGTTGTTTTTTGTTGGTTTTGTGTTTTTTTTTTTTTTTAAAAGAACTATTAGACATAAGACACAAAGGATCAGTAACCTTCTCATTAACCTCTCAAAATGGGATCCATTCCAAGCTAGGCTTGAAAATGTTCTCTCTCTGAAAACTACCATGCAGTCTTACCAGTTAATTGTTATCCTTATCAAAGAATGACCCACATTAACATTTAGCTTGAGGTTATTAGCATATTTATAAAAATAAAAAAGAAAAAAGTGACCAACATTGTTCATGTTGCTGCCCTTTAGAGTATGGAAAAAGAGAATGCGGCAAATGTACTTAGGAAAAAAATGTTTAAAATCACATTCAAACATTCACAGCTTCATGCTTGTTGGACTGCTGACTGAACAAGAACTACTTTCAGACATAAGACATTTTGTTTCACTGTGCTTTTCTTTCTTGATGTAAACAACACTAAGCTAGTTAACATAGACCACTGGATGGGGACAGAGGTCACAGGATAATCTCTCCGTTTCAGTGCATTGAGATTAATGAGGCCAGCAAAACACTCTTCCCTGCTTCTTCCATGTGATAGCATTTTTCTGATGACATCATGGAAGGCATTCTAATATTGTGATATATGAATTACTTTTCAAAGGATCAGAACTTGGTATGTGCTGAATGTGTTGGCAAAAATTCAAACATTTGTGAGCCTAGGGAATGTGTGCCAGCTCATGAGTAATGGAAGCATTTTAGCTCCTGACCTGACAATTGCCTACAAAGAGATATATGCTCTGAACACTGCCCCCTGAAAGGGCTCTCCTCCTCCTTTTCCTCTCCTCTCCCTGTCAAAAACCCACCAACAAACTGGAAAACCAATCTCTGGACAATAGGACAGTTTTGTCAAACTTCCCAAACAATTCTGTGAATAACAGTATGATCACCCTTAAGAAAAGGATAAATGTCCATCAAAGATAATACATATGGGATGTGTATTCTTTAAAATCGGTAGAAAGAAAGAGTAGACAATGCAGAAACAAATAGAAGAATAGAAGTGACGTAATCCTTAATATCAACCCCAACTGCTAACAATTGTTCCACAAAAGAAACGGCTAGGGAAAATCACATGGGGTCAATCCAAGCAGAGAACTAAACCACACCACTAAATTGCCTGATGGTGTTCCTATTAAGCAGAACTGCCCTCCCCATTATGAAGCACTTACTGCAATTAAGTATAGTTTGGCATAAATTAGTTCTCTGGGAAATGACCCAATCATCAGGTTTCATCAATTAAGCCTTTCTTGTATAAACAATGTGTACTGTGTTTAGAAGGCAAAGTTGGTGCCATTTTCTTTGCGTATCCCACTGAACACAAGTCTCAAAACCTCCTAGAAATCTTGACAAATTCCACATTTATCGCTATATTTTCATTCTCCTTGGTTTAACAGATATATCAACTTCATTCTTTCAAGCACTTGAAAAGAGTTGTCTCTTACCTACTAATACCCTAGTGTAATAACCACCACAGCACTGGTGTTTCAGTTGCACAGCATGTATCTGACCACCACAGCAAACCCCTGGTGAATTAAGAATAAATGGAATGTACTTGTCCTCACAGCACTGGAAGCCAGGTTTATTGTCATGCAGAATTCCATTACAACATACCTAGAAGTAGTTAAAAAAAAATATCAGTGAGGCAATATCTGTTAAACAGAATATAATGTGTTCTCTAGCAAAACAATGTATATGAAAACATGTACAACACATCCTAGTACGGACACTAATATGACTGCAGTGAAATAAAATGGATCTTGGCTAAAATTCTCTGCCCTCCAGCATTATCAGACTTCATTACAAACTACTGACAGAATGTTGCTATTCTGTGGCTTTCGACCATACTGTACCTTAATAAAATAGTCCGTTAATATGAAACATTTTCAATATGCCTTACAGGCCGTTTTAGTCTCTCAATGGGGAGTAGATTGCAATATGTAGGTATAATACACAATCACCTTATCCTTTTATTTTCTCCCCAAATCTTATCTATTTATTTATTTATCCATTCATTTGTGGTGAAGCACGTCATCTAAAATACTTACAACGAAAAACAGTATTTCCTAATATAAGCTTTTGGGTTTTCTTTCACATAAAAATAAGCAGAATCCTCTTCTTATAGCACACAATCACTTATTTATGACCACAGACAATGTCGTCTCAAGAGAACAGCACTTACATATGGAATTTTTTTCCCAAATAAAATTTACACGGAAATGAATTTTGGAATGGTCTTTAAACTGTAGACTGCTTTCTAGGTGCTGTCATTAGAAATTAAATGCTTGAACAATCAAATAATTATTTGTACACTTACTCGTGTGATAATGTAGTGGCACACTGTGTATACAGCAACTAGTCAGTAGAATCATCATAAAAATTGTAACCTCAGAACCTACAGTTAGAGTGACTTGTACCAGTCAGAAGGATGCCTCTTACAGCCGTCAAATGCAGTTGGCAGTACAGCACAGAAGTAAGAGGAAAGTTGCTCCTTTGTTTCCTTTTGATATGGGACATTCACTTCTGCCCCTTACTTAACCACGTTCTAAATCGAGTTATCTTAGTAGGAAAGAAAGAAAGTGTTCCTCTGGAAGGATCTCTTGTTTACCTCGGTACTTTAATTACTAGCTAACAAAAAACTTTCCAAAATGTATACTACTATGCTCACAACATCTAATTTGCATTACATTTATAATGCTAACAAAAATATGTACATGAAAAAAAAATACTTTTCTTAAGTCATAAAAAAATTCTTTCTGACTTCTACGTGAATAAATGATGCTTTATTTTGTTCAGTTTTGTATGGTCTTTACTCAATCACTCTTGGGACTATATAGATGAGATTCTGAATTTACAGTTTACAACACAGAAACAATATGTAACCCAAAATTAACATGAGTTAGGGCAGAAGGCATTCTTCTTTCCTCACTGTACTTTGAGGTATTTAACCTTATACGCTTTGAATTGTCAAACAGTTTTCTGCTTTTCCAGCACACTTCCTCATTCAGCATCTGTTTCAGACTACCAACATAGCTGAGTTTTGTCATTTTCTGTTGAGGAATTTAGAGTCTCTGTAGGTCCTATTATATTAGTTTGCTGTCCATCTTGTCACTGGTAATATAATCCAATCTTTGAATTTAATTAACCTACTGTTCTTTCTTCCAGATTATTAGTTAAGATGTCAAATAAAACTCTGCTTTACACCTCTTGCCTGGTTTCCATCTTTTGGATACTTCTCTTACGACTGGCACACACTCCAGGCTGAGTGTTTCTTCATTTACAATTGGTTCCAAAGCAACCTAGAAGATTACTTTCTCTCTCTTTATTTCCAAGTCATTTAAAAGCATTATTTGAAATACCACATCAAGTACTATCGTATCACTGTCCTCCAAATAGACCTCCAAATGGTCTATTTGGCCTTTACACCTGTAAAGAATGGCCTCTGTCCTGTCCTCCTTACTGCATCCTGAGCTTGAGACACCAGCACCAGTAAAAGCTGTATGTGTCTGCACTAAAGGAGGCCAAATACATGTCCCACACACATTCTTGGTCCCAATTTGCACACTTCTCAGGACTGTGTCTCCCTCTGTGGTCTATCTAGTACAATTTCTCCTCTTCCTTTCATGGATTTCATTTGTCATCCGTGAACTGTTTCTTCATTTTCTGTGACACACACCACCCAAATTTCACCTGAGCAGAGTCTTTCCATCCTTCAGATAAAGAAACTGGCACATTGGCACATCTTTGGCACTATCCAGGCTCAAATGCTTGAGCAGCCATTTTACATTCCACAAAATGTTTCCAATTCTAAGAAATGCCTCTTTTCCTGTGAATTCTCAGTAGAAACAGCTGCCGTGCATATTCACACAGACACTAGGAGGGCCATTTTAGTACTAGCTCTGGAGCACTCTGGTTGGAACATTGTTTGTAACATTGCATTATTACTGGCGTCTCTCTTTTTCCTCCTTAGGAGGGAATCCTGAAAAAAATCCCTGGCTGAACACCCAGATATGTTACAATAGTTTCAGCAGGTACTTTTCCTTGTTAAAAATGATTTAAAATCCTCCTAATTTCTCCATACCCTATAGACAAATTCCAAAAAGGGGTCCAGTCAGCTCTAAAACACATTCAGATTCTCATCTGGCATTACCGATTGATATAGTTGGCGCTATTATTATGTAGCTCCATAACATCCTCTGCAGTCAGCTGTAAATTGTTAAATAACACTTTTTTGGCAGTCCTCTAAAGATAGTTAGTTTCTACTTGCATTGATATTCAGCCCAGCAATTCTGCATTATCAATCCATAAAATAAAATGCATTCAAGTAAAGCAAAAATTATGTCATTGACGAAGAAGAAAAGCAGATGGATTGAAAGTTATAGTAGCAAAAGGTTATTATTATCTCATCCTCTTAGATCTAAAAGTGGTGGTCCCAACTGGATGGTGTTACTATGTGCATGAGAGCAGAAGTCTCGTAGAGATCAGATAGAGTCACATTTTAGCCAGGTCAGTGATCTCACCCTCGCACAGAGGTTGAATGCATGACATGTGCTTGCTATCCAGGCGATCTTTACTATCTATGGAGATGATACAAGATGTTCATCCTTAGCTACCATGGGAGCCCTTAAAAATAATGGTAGACTGAGTTATGTACAAATCAATGCTGTAGTTATCCTCCCACCTAAGCCCACAGAGGGACTGTGAGCCAGGGCCACAGAGGCTGGGAAGGGCTGGGCATAAAGAACGGCTTATTACGATACCTGAGAAAGGCCCGCTCAGCCATGACACTAGCACAGAGTAAGCAGTTATCAAATCTGGCGGCAGGATTGCAACTATTTTAACAGTTTTCAAAAATACTCCAAACTTACCAATGCAGCTCTCTTTTAATTAAAATTGTGTCATCCCTGATCCCTCTCCTTGCTGAAGACTTGGCTGAAGGATATTACCTGGCCTTATGGACACATGCCAGTTGGGCTAGGACTGATTTACTCAAATAACCAGATGTGCTAGGCAGCCATGTTTATCCTTCTTGTCAAACGCTTGCTGCCAGAGCCACTTTGTGAAATAGCAATTAAAAAATCACTCTAAGGAATTCCTATTAGCTATAGGAGTTCATTAAAAATTTCTGCCTGTGGAGTAAACACCAGAGTAACAATTGACCCATCATGTTTTCACGCAAGAGGAACTATTTTAAATTAGCAAGGCTCATTCTTTTTTACTTAAATTATCTCTGAATCTGTATATACACCCTTTTTTCCTACGTATACTTACACACCCATTTCTTTTCTCAAACTGCTGTTCCCTTTTGATAACTGGTACAGCCTTGGATCTAAAATCCATGAGCAGAAATTATTGTTATTCTGTTACAAATCGCTATATATTATCTTACTGAAATTAGTTTCATTTCCTGTCTTCCAGGTGTGTTACAACACACACTGTACATGAAGTGTTATATTTTTAAAGGTTCTCTAAGCCTGAAGGAACTTAAAAAGAATTTGCAGAATATTGATAGCATTAATAACAAATTTTACTTAAATACTGATGGAATATCCTTCACCAATGTCGAGATGTGTTAGTTTCCACTCCTGAAAATTGTGCTTTTCAGGCTAGCTATCAAGCCATCATATCGCTCCTCCTGTCCTTAAAGGAAAGAGTCCTGCTGGTGTTTTTAACAAATGGCACATGTTAATCATGGCGAGTAAAGGGGTAAGCCTGTACCTCCCATAATGTCAGAGTTGTATTTGATTAGTTCACTAACTGCAGATTTATACAGCTTGTTGCTACTGAAAATAAAATGTGCTGAAGCTGTATTAACACTGTCAGTCAGGACCCTTTTAACCACTGATGTTCAGACTCATGAACCATTGTGTATGGGAATTATTAGCCTTTATGCCACTATTTTAATTATTTTTTTATTGTACCTATCTCATTACTTTCAGTGTTCACCTCAGGATGCCAGTAACAACGGTTCAGTAGCTACACAGATAATACAGGAATGCCTTTCCCATTGGTACTGAGATTATGCTCTCTGGTAGGTGAAGCTGGGACACGTTACCTTGTTAATTAAGTACCGCTCTGCAGATCTGACGTGTGGTCTGTAAGCTGATGTCTGTTTTGAGAGTCCTAATATGGATAGAATGATGAATCACGACCTACTGAAAAAGCTACAAAAAGACTGTCTTTTGTCAGCTTGGAAACAACCAAGAAGCACAGGTTACTGTAAAAGGTACACAGGACATAGAGACTCTCCTGGCAGCTGGCAAAATTAATCATGAGAGTGTATTCTCAGTTTTTCTGCAAAACTACATACAAAAACCCCTTTCTAAATTCTTTCTGCTCTCCCACCCAAGTCTGATTTCCTTACACCTGTGTAAGGATACTAGGCACAGGACTATGTTAGCTTTAGTTAAAATAACACAGGTTTCTGACATTGAAGCAGAAAACTCGATTAGCAACTAGAAACAAGAAATAGGAAACTGATGCAAAGATTATTTAGGGTAGGAAGAATCTTTTTTTGGTCTTCATTAGGCTTAATATCAGGTGTACATGAGCCCATGAATGTGCAGGTACATATGTCCCTTGTAGTGAAAAGGTCATTTGCTCTTTTAGAGACTCCCAAGACAGCTCTGAGCAAGTTGGTTAATTTACACAGCACAGTGCTGCGCAGAGGTACTAACCTGGATCCTAAAGGCAGCGCACATATCCCAGTGCAACCCTGCACCCAGGCTATTTATCACTGCCTTTCTGATACAACCATGCTGCTTAGATGGACCCAACTCTGCCAATCTTAGCCTCAGTGGTTCTGTATCCCTCTCTGCTGTGCCATGAAAACATACCCTTGTACTCCTAGTACTGAAAAACTTTGGTTTGTACGAATGGAGGGGATTATATTTTGGTGATCTCCTGGGTAGATAAGAAATGACAACTAGTCCCTCTTTTTCTCCAGTGCCTTACAATAGCAAGTTGATGATGCCAAATTTAACCCATAAATCCATAAGGAAATATTAATAAATAACCCAAATTATTTTTGTATAATAGGCCCAGTTTTCCTCTCACTTTATACTCCTGAATTCAAGGAAATTGTAAGAGAATTTTTACCCATTTTGCCTTGTGTACAACGTGCAATAAATGACTTGAGCAAAAGTGAAGACTCCACACCTATTTGTATGTTGGATCTACATATATATATTCTGCCTGCTTTTGCTGATCAGTTTACCATCAAATGAACACAAAACTTTGTTATTATTCAGTATCTGAACATGACTTAAACTGCTCAGTATTTAACTCTTGGTAGCATTTCTTTGCATTTGGCTATACAATTAAAATGGCCAATAGCAGCTGGCATTGTGATAAGAGACTTCCTTTTCAGAGCAAGCATATGCTGATCAGTGTTGCTTTTCTTGAAACTGTTGAATCTAAAGAGCACATAAACTAGCATTAAATGCTTCAGCACTATACCTGGCATAGATTGACAGAGAATTCTATAAAAGTGTGACAGAGGACTGCCACCTAAGGTTTTATGCTGCCCCAAGACTCTAGTTTGAGAGGAACATGGAAGTGCCAGGACCTTTTACAGACATTTTTCAGGCTGGTGGGAGTACATATAGCAAACCAGGCAAAGCATGAGGAGAAGGATTTTAATTAGTTCACCCACAAGAATTACTCCTACATCATTTTATGTATAAGTGCTTCCGTTTCCTGTGGACCTTCCAGTCATTTGTTATATGTCCATTACTTAACCAAATAGCACCCACTCCTAACTGCAGTCTCAGAATACAGAGAGACCATTATAACAAAATAATGCAAAATTAAATAGAAAAAAAAAGAAAAAAAGACAGGAAGCTATAAAAATAAACGGACATTCTCCATGCTCAAAGTTACCATAAACACATGAAGACTGAAAAAAAAATAAAAACAGGGAAAAAAAAGTCTAAATTTAATATAATACAAATTCAACTCGTACACACGCCAAGTTCTATTAGGAAGTCTACCATGCCAAAAACTTGTAATAACTATATTTACCTTTTAGAACAAATGATTGCCCATAATTCACTTGCAAGATTTCAGAAATACATATGCTTAGTACAGTATTACTTTTAAGGGAACTCAAAAGCTGAAGCTGTGTTGGCTGGAGTAATTTATATTTTGCTTTGAACCCCTCAAATAACTCATTTCCTTAATTACTGTCTTGTCTGACAGGGAATATTGTGTATACATATTGTTTGCTTTAGTCATGGAACATGTGATGATGCCTTTGACAAATAGGGACACTATTTCATTACATTAACTGTTACTTTCAAACTAAGAGTTTTCTACCTCATTTGTCAATCAAAACCATTACAGACTCCTGCTAGACTATTGATCCTACTCGTAAACAGGAACTCATATGAAGACTAACCTGAAAATGGCCATAATTTAAAAATATATCTGACAAACCACAATGGATCCCACTCAGAGCTGCTCATCATTGTCATGTAACAGCCACCCACTTGTAGCTGATTCTAAATAGATTTTCTGTACTAGAGAATCTAGTCATTAAGCATTTAGCCAAAGAAGAATTTGAGGGGGCAGACAAAGCAGCAAGTCATGTTAATAACCACTTTTGGCCATACAGGTTCTGAGAAATGATTCATCACACAGAGAGAAGATTTATAGTTTTACTAGTGTTTTTGAAATTCTGCATACACCTAGAAAATTTCCTATTGCTTCTAAGTGATCCAATACAATCACTTGATGTCAAAGGAGCCATGTGAACAACCATCAAATGCTCCACATATATCTGAATACTTGAGCAGACAAAAAATCTCCTGTAGTGTGTGATCACACTCTCCTCAGTGTGTGATCTATGGAACACAGATGAGCAAAACTGATTGTTCCAAGTGGGATGCAAAAAAGCATCTAGAAACCTATACATATATAAACCCATCACATAAATTGTCACAATTAGATTGGATCAGTGGATTCAAGGTGTTGGCAATGAGATTCCTCACATGGCTTTTAAGATTTGCTTTGGATCAGATACAGCCTGATTCCTTGCTATGAACATGGGCACTATGCACATGGAGCAAAGTTTTCCGCAAGGAAGAAACTTCAGATGCATGCTTGTGAAATGAGATGGTCCACAGACTGGTTGGGAGCCTAAAGTCCCCATCCAGAGCTGGACTGTATTTGAAGGGGTTTTGAAAAACAGGTTCTGCCTTTGTGTCCTGTGCAAGGGATTTAATTCACATGTATCAAAAACCACTTCTACCCTGAACTAGCAGATAGTAAATTAAATCAATCTAGAGATTCACTTCAGAACTGTACTTTTGCTCCAAACCTAACAGACATTTATAAATGTGAACTAGTTAATTTCTTCTGAAGGGAGAAATAAAGTCAACAATCTCAAACTTAAGGCAACAGAATCACTTGTCATCAGCTGACTCAAACACACTGTTGGGAGATTTTTGTATCACTAAGCTGTACTAAGCTCAAACAATGATATTTGATTTTAAAAAGTTTCAAGATAAAGCATCAGAGCGTTGATTTTAAAATCTCAAAAGAAGCAGATTCCTTTCCTCTATTAACTGAAGAGGTTTGGCTTACAGACTTATTGCTAAAAGTATAACTATTCATTACATTGCTAACTTAAGAATATACATATACCTTCAATTCTGGATGATAACACACTTCTCCACAGATATTTTCATGTTTATTACATTCTAATGAGATGCACATTCTATTACTTTTGCTGCTTCTTGGAGTCTTTGATGGGGTACACCTCTGCCACACTTTACGTAAGAGTTCATATCCCAGGATAATGCCATTTGGCTGTCCTGGTGGTGCCCAGTTGATTTGAAGAGCTCTATAAGAAGCAGAAAAATTAACATCTGTTAAATTATTCAAAGTATTTATGCTTCTGTGTATACTTACATCAAAGGATTTCCATATAGTAGTTCCATTTTATACTAGTCATATGAAGTGAAATATTTTGAACTCTCCAAAGCGTTCCTCTGGATTTCACAGCTGCTTTAATAACCAAAAGATGTGAAAGTTTGAAAAAAGTGACAACATGTGATAATACTCTGGGAAAATAAATCGCACATCTAATCAAAGTCTTTTAAATAGCAATGTTGAAGGATATATCATTCATACTTGTGGAAACTTATGTGCAGTAAACTTCCGAGCATTTTATTCATTTCATTTCACTGGTAGGAGTAAGGATTCAATATGACTTCCTGGTCCTATAGCAAAAGCGCAAATGAACTACTTTTGTGGCTGGTGTGACTATTGCATTTTCAGTCAGGAACCTGGTGGAGGATGGGCAGTCAGGGGGAAAAAGACCACCCCCTGCCCTCTGAGCTGTAACCAGTGCAGCCTATATTGTGCTCAGTCACAGTAGTAAACCAAAATCCTGGTGTTGATTTCAGGTCTGATATCAGACCATCATTAGTTTAAGGAAGAAAGTATCTTAAAGGAAAAATCATGTTAAACTGTAGCATGCCTGCCACATGTAAAAATGTGCAGGTGTTGGCCCTAAAATCTCACTTAGTATTACAACTTTTAAAAAATATGTTGAATGGGACATTTGAGATAGAAATTTGCTATGCCTTTTATAACATACACATTTTACATGGGTATTTTAAACAAAACCCTAATTTATGCATAATCATTCTGGAATGCTGCATAAGACAAATTTATTTCACAATGACTTTCTTTGGGTAGAGAAGGAGAGCCCATGGAGAACTGACTACATTGCACAGTATACAGTTAGATTCCAAACACCTCTTTGTAATCTCCATGTCCCAATTACACAGCCGCTGTCAGAATGCCAGTGACATCATAAATTAGCATTAATTTAGAGTGAAAATCATACAAGGAAACAGCAGCTGCTGAGATAAACTTTGACATCTTAACAGAATAAAAATAACTGAACTATTATTTCACTTCCTTGAGGTATAAACAGAGGAATATACACAGCAATAAGCCTTTGCAGAACAAGAATTAATGTCACCTATGAAGAAATAATTTCATAGGTGACTTGTAGAGTCACCATTATTATTCCAAGGTCTTCATCTAAACCAGATTTAATTCCATATTCTGCACATAGTTATTTTGTATTCACTACATATTCTACCACATGGACATGAACACACACGCAACTACATTTAATGATGTTACAGGACCTAACTTGAAAAGATATTGCATAAACTTAGAAAAGAAGACATAAAGAAAAGGAAAACAAGGGTAGTACTTCAACCTTTATAAGGCCATTGTAACTCTCTCTTGGTCTTTGCACAGTATAGATCACAGGAGTAAAGAAAGCATTTCGAGTCATATTTTTGAATTATTTTCTTTCTTCAAGTTTCACTGAGACGCTTGAGGATATATTTTCAAAGTATTGTGCCAATTTTTGCAGTTTTGCAAGTCATATTTCTCTCTAAAATAATTTCAAATTAGGCCTAAGAATTGATGCAATGGTTTGAATGTTTTGCCTTTTCTGCAGAGTTCAGCATCTCTTTCTTTCTTTTAACAAGCAATTACTTTATTATTATTCAATTTATAGATACAGGTTTGGGGTGGACACAGTCTAGTACTATGTAAAGTTGCAGCTGCGCAAAGAAATCATCTGGCATGGGAATTCACTGACCAGTGCCACTGAAAGGTTAAAACTCAGTATGATCTCCCAATAAAACCACAGCTGTACACACTCACAAGTAAGCAAACTCCACAATTTTATGTATGTTTCAGTTACATCTACACCTCCTGATGTTTCTCACCCATGACAAGTTGTGGTGGTTTTCAAAACATCGCAGCAAGAACATTGCATAGCTCAGTTTAAAAAATCCAGCAGGGTTTTCACGGGATGACAGAGGCTTTTTGACACCCTTCCCATTGAAGAAATACCCCAGGCTGAGTTGAGAACCTTCTTGAGCAAGTGCAGATTTATTGGGACAGAATGGGAGCTTTAGCTTGAAGTCAGCTGTATCACATACAGTAGACGTGATACAGCCACAAAAACATGGGGATGGCACCTGCCCACCACTCCTCTTCTTCATCCCCAGTTACTCCCTTCTCAAGTAAACCGGAGTGGTGTCTATGCTGGTAAGCACCCGCAGCCAGAACTACAGACGCAGACTTACAAATTCAGGGTGCAGCAGGATGTACAACACCTGGCGTGTGACATTTAGTCCTTTCCTACCTAGAGAAAACTTCTGCCATGTGCAATTCATGATAGTTCAAATGCTGGATGAGTCCCTTCCGTGACTGCTGTCAATGTGGTGAAAATACTGAAGTAGGACTCAGCTTCCAGAGAAAAGGCAGCATAATCAAGTTCACAGAAATTACTTCCTTCAGACTACAAGGTCCGTGGTGAGGCACTGCAGCACCTCCAGGAGATAATTTCCAGCTGATCCACAAAGGTGTATCTGCTTTTGGTGCAACAGAGCACACTGGAATCCTTTGGCTCAAGCATATAAGGACGATTCATTCCAACATTTCCAGGCAAAAATATTCACTTTTAAAATCCATGAAAAATAACAATATTTCAGAGTTTTGAGATCACATCAGATACACTTCGGTAAATCAGACTTTGGGAAGGAAGTCCTGTTTTTCGCCTGTTTCAGGTGTCCATGAATTGTGAAAAGAACTCCTGATTATTTTTTTTTCTTCAACACACTAGTAAAGACTTAACCGTGAAGATTAAAAATATAATACGGCCTCACTCTTGAATCTTGAGAATGAATGTTGTGTTAGTCTTGTCACATACAAGGGTTAAATTAAAAAACAAACAAACAAACAAACAAAAAAAAAAAAAAAAAACAAAAAAAGCCCACATTAAATCTAAGATTCAAAGACTTCATTTTTAGGAGCTGAAATTAAAAACAATCACAAGATTCACCTGATTTTCTTAAGATGGGGAAAACTGACACTATTAATAACCAGTGGATGAAATACTTTCCTCATCATGAGATCACACATACCAAGCAACTGTTTTAGCATTGTTGCAAAAGAGTGCAAAAGAGTTAACTACCTGCTGTACCATGGACTGCAGTGCTAACATAATTAGAGGTGGCATGACACAGTACAGGAAGTCTGATAAATAGCATTATGCTTCTGCTGTTGCTACAAACTACTTACATAAATCTTTCTGTGCTTTGTTTTTACCATTACTAAAGTAGGGAAAGTGATCAGGTTTCCTCCATGAGAACACTGTCTTGAACATCTTGGGGAAAGTGCTATAAAACTAAGCACACATAAGAAATCTTTGTGTTTTGCCTGTTCTCTGGATATTTCTGGTTAGCTTGTCATCAGCTGGCTGGATATAACTCCACAACAGTATTCCCCAGCATTTCATCTGTATTCATATATTTATGAATGCCTTTTTTTTCAATCTTCTGCCCATTTTTCCAGTATGGAAAAACAGACTTACTGGTCTTTAGTTCCCTAGATCCTCATGGAGGAATTTGCTGTCTCATTTTCCACTCCTCTAGTATTCAGACTAATTTAAAGGATATTTTATACAGCACAGAAGTTTGACACTTTAATACTTGAGCTCCCTTAGAACTCCTGAGCAAATACCATCATCCCAACAATTCATTGCTATATGTTTTATCCATTTGTTTTAAAATCTCACTAATGTGTTAATTTGAAATAATTCTTCCAGATCATCCACCCATGAACAGCATCTGATACAGAAACCCTCCTAAGCCCCATGATACTGAATATCAAACCAAAGAATTCACCTAGCTCTTCTCCCATGGCCTTATCCTTGAGTTTTCTATTGCACCCTGACCAGGATTTCTGGTTCCCCCCAAGGTGACCAAGAGGCATAAAGAGCCCTCTCTTTCTTTGTAAAGCTATGAAGGATTTTCCCTAGTTTATGCCACATGGTCTTTTAAGAGCCATCAACATTTTAATTAAACACTGGATAGAATTGCTGGTAGGGTTCATCTGCACTGTCCCTTAGTTTTCTGAAAGAAGCAAAGCTGCTACTAAGTATTGTTATTAGAAAGAAACCTAACATATTTTAAAAAATATTTAATCCACTATGTTAACTTTAAGTCAGCATCCCACATGCATGCAGTACTCAGAGAACTATCTAAACCATGTAATAAAATACAATACTTCTCTATAGAGATAAACCCTGAGGTCCTAACTAACAAAAAAACCGAACAAAGCCTACTTGATTTCAATAGGATTTGTTTCTACTTAAACATGTCCAATGCAACTTCTTTGCCTCCCCCCAAAAACCCCAAAATACAGACAAGAAATATAACAAACCAGAACCTGACTTAGTGCTTCAGGATTGGATCCCATACTGTTTTCTATTTGAAGTTTGGCATTATAAAATAATCATTCCAGGACTGCGACCTTTTGTGCCGAGTTTCAGCCTGAAGCTGAGTTATTAACTGTAAGGGGTGGAAAAGTAAGGTATTTATAATAGGTCCGGTGCTATAACCTTCATTAGAACAGTGTGGATGGAGCTGCTATCAGAAAGACTTCTAAAAAGTTGGTGAGTGAAATTATAATTTATGTCATGCAGCAGCTTGAGGCAAATTTTAAAACAATTATTTGTGAATGCTACAAAGACATTATCCTACAGTATTCTCATCAATAATACAGCCCCCCAAACTGATTCAGAAGAGGGAAAAACACCATGATTCCAATTAAAGACCATAAACTGCATAGTCTGTACTATATCTCAGGTATCCCATGAGTCTATACTCTAGAAATGTTTTTTTTTTTGTTTGTTTGGTGACAGATATGTATTAAAATGTCCTCTTGTCTACAGAAACTGTCTTCTTTTTTTTGCCCTAGCATTTTCTTTTATGGAAGATAAATAAGCAAAATTCATATTCAGCCCAGCAACTGCTGAAGCTGTCAGCTGTAGTGTTTGTCATATTTCAATCAAAGCTGAAGCCAGCCAGTCATTTTTATACTGCACAATCCTTACATACTCGAGGACCAGAATTAATGAATTAGCTATTGATTAAATTCCACTCTAGCAAATCCACCATGGCAAATAAATGAACTACCCGGGGCACGTGTAGGCCACGGCCAGACATGTCCGGGCAATCGATCAGTAGTTAGTATTCTTTTGGGATATAAGAGCAGCTGATGATAATATGACATGTAGGAAAAGGCAGTGTAGAAACAGAGTCTCTTTCTGGCTGAGCAGATTATAAAGTAGGAAGGCATTTTTGATCCTTTTGCATTCATGTGTTATGACATATTTAGTCTATATATAATAGCAGAAACATGCATAAGTGTTTGCAGTACAGACAATAAAGACAAAGGCATACATAAGTTAAAGCCAAGGGCAAAAGAGGAGACCCTGAATTGAGTTCTTATCATCAAACAAGCTTTGACTATATCTGTATGTGTGACAGAAAAAATAGAAAGCTTAATTTCACCCTTAGAGAGAGACAAATGGTGAATTCAAGCAAAATGTAGAAAAGCTAAACAGCAAACCAAAGTCCTCAAGAGATTGAAGAAGCAAATCCATTCTGTTGGACAATTCTAAAGGCTCAGATGTTACGATTTTTGTTATTTAAAAAAAAAAAAAATTTCTTTCTATAAAAGAAACGCTGCTAATGAGCATACTCTCCCAGAGGTGTAATAAAATCACATGAACAGTAACATAGACACAGAAGGCTAACTGTTTTATTGTTGGTGTAATTCTGAAAAATGTGTCAGCAAGTTTAGTTTTAGTCTGTCTTTGGAAGATACTAACTCCCAAAGAATGACTGTACATGGCTTCTTCTAAGGACTGCAAATCTGATGCTATCTTTACAACTAAGAAGTTTGCCCACGCACGCCTGTGGATGTAGTGGATAGGCAGATTGCAAACAGTGGTTCAAGGATACATAGATATATGCATGCCTTCTAAGAGCGCTTACTAATTCTTTCTGTTGTGATAGGTAACTTTTTTCCCACAATTATTCTAAGTTTCCATTATCAGCATCACATTGCTCCCTGAGCATTAATCTTCCTCCTCTTAAGTGACAGCAAAATGTGATAATTTTCATTCCTCGACACTTCTTCTCTTAACTACATTCACTTATGCTTTATTTATTACCACAGCACAGTGATACCCAAATAGGTATGTACAATCAACCAAGGGTGAGATTGCTTCAGTTGCTCTTTTGCCCACAAGCTCCAAGACCACAAATAACAATCATGAAAAATGTTTTCAAAGCATATACTGAATCCTTTTATGCACCTTATACAATTGAGAGATGACGACCTTACATTCTGGTCCCCATTGCGGCCACAAATTGCTCTGATATATGAAAGCCACCTATATCATAGTACCTTGAGCCAATTATGTCAATAATGGGTGCTGACAGCTGCTTTGGCTCATCTTCCACCGTTGTAATCTGGGTCCCATTGCTTCTCACACAGGCATATACCGTGCAGGCTTCGATCTGATGAAAAAGAACATGAGTGTCACACAGTCAGCTGCAGAAATTAATAAACTCTGCTACTTGTTCAGACTTCTGTCTTCACCCAAGATTTTACTCTTTTCTTTTTAACAGGCTCCACACAGCAAGGAAATTACCACAGCTTTGAGATAAGTGTACCTATCAGAGAGATACTGTGCCTCATCACGTTTTCCCACACCATTTTCAGAAAAAAGGGTATATATAGCCATCTGGCATTAATTGCTCTTCTCTATTAAATTATCACCAACAGTGAATTTATTTTTCTGTATGTATATGTAGAATCTGGTACACACCACTGTAAAAAAGGTACTCTGATTTGGGGCCTTGAGTAAGTTTTCTACCACTACCATATATTCTGACAGGAAAATAAGGATAATTTTTCCTTAATGTTTTCTATTCCTTCATGTCCATTCTGGAAAATTAAAAGTGAAAAAAATCAAATAGGAACCATATACTTTTTAATAAATAATGGCACAGAAATAAAAATGTATTCCTTCAATTCTTGGGATTAAACTAAGCAGAGGTAAAGTGAGGTAGCTGGCAAAGGATGGCAACACTGCTTCTGTACTGTCAACAGAGAAGTTACTCAAAATAAAAGAGCACACACACAAAAAAAATCCCAAACAACCAACCAAACAAGTAAAAATTAATGCAGTAAGATTGCCAGTGAGATGCACATGCATCCAAGATAATACTGTTTCCAGAAAAAAAAAAAAAAAAAAATAAAAGAGCACACACACAAAAAAAATCCCAGCTTATTTTGGTTTTACCTATCACATTGATGCAAATATAAGTCCAATATAAAGACTAGGAAAGCAGAAGAGAAGAATAATTAACAGCTCAAGCAACAGAAGGTGGCCATGGTAAATTAATAGAGAGAGTCTATAAGTGAGGCAGTACACCGAATTTGCATTGTTATTGAGAAAAGACAAATGTGTTTCCAAGCAGCATTCGGAAAGTCATATGTGTATTCATGGATGGAGGTTTGCTGTTTCAGAGGGGCTGGAACATAGAAGTCTGTTACGGTATGCCTGTCTGTGACGTTTATTTATGGCATGTAGTAACTGGATGCAAATTTTCAGAGCGGAGTATACATGGTACTACTAAGTTCTTCTCATATATAATGCAAACCAAACCTGAACAAAACAGACAGATATAGTTACAAGTAAGTGCCAAACTGCATTTCTTGAATATGTTAATACAACTTAAGGATAGAAAAAAATGTATTTTTTTTTTATTCTGTACACAGTATTTTGCCTTTCATTAGATATACGAATAAATAGGCAAAGATAGAGAAAGCAAAGAAAAAAAATTGTACTTATTAACAGCATAGAAAGTCCTACCATGATTTCAGAGATCAGCTCTGCTTGCTTCTCAGAAGAATAAGGAGAAAAAAAAAATTATAAAAGGATGACAAATGCAATATCATTATTTCTCTGTGCTGATATATTATGCATGCCTGATGTTTCTAAAACAATTGCAATTTTCTTTTAATGAGTAGGAGTAGAATCTTTGCCTCTTTGCAATACATGTTGGGGCTTTGCTAATGTTGTAGCGTGGAGCATTTAGGGGTAAGTAAATAGAGTTTTGATGGTTTGAAAAAAGACAATGGAAATTTGTATCATGAAAAGTGTACACAGAGCTAAAAGACGCTGAAAATAAATTTCTCGTATGTATATGCACCCAAACAGCAGTGCAAATATATATCTATGAATGTAAAGAAATCAATGAAACAACATTCCACATAAATATACACCATTTTATGTAAAATTAAAGTATATTTCAGAGTCCAGAAAAGATATTCTAACCTGTATATCATATACAGTGAATGGAGACAAATCTGCTAAAAGAAAGGACCCCGGCTCGTTCATTCTAGTCTTGTAGAGCTTATTATTTACATAGATAGAGTATTCTGTGACAACACCATTTGGGTTTGAAGGCGATGTCCAGATGACACGTACAGCTGTACTGTTGATGATGACAACCTCTGGAGGGAACATGCCCTCAGGCTCTAGAAATAAAGGAAGAAACTGAATAAACTCCAGCTGTCTCTGCAAAAGCACTTGTTTAACCAAATGCAGATTAGTATTTAGGTTTAGCAAAGGGTTCACTGCTTATCTGCTTTCCTCTGATGAAGTTATCACAGTCTGTAGTCTTCTGTAAATTGGCTTATTATACTCTCAGTTAGAAACCATGAGAACTGATGGTAAAATGCTTTATACCAGCAGCACAGTGTCAATCATCAGTAGTATGTGGACAGTGAGATATGATGATAAATTATTCACCCCTCTGCACTGCCAACATACAAACACTATTTTTATGTCTCCCCAATCCTAATCCTTAAAAAAAAATAAATAAAAAAGAGAAAACCAGAACACTTTGCTTTTAAAGCAAAACCTGAGAGGAAAATATGTCCGGTGGAACGTGACGTTATCAGCCTCATAGCTGAAGCACTATGAAGCACTATGCAATATTGTCATTATGTAAATGGTTTTGAATGTTGATTACTATAGGTAATGATGAAGTCTAACACTCACTTTAAAAAAAAAAGAAACACAACACCTTCCTTAGCGTTAAATTACATAATTATCTAAGCATGTCAGAAATAACCATGCAAAGACCTATTTTTATCATAAGAACCCATCTTTATCAGTTGAAAAAATGTCCTTGTGATTGATTCTATTTTATAAACAAAAGGTGATGACCTTTGGCATCAGAAAGGAAATGGAATCCTCACTTAAAGCGCTTTGCTAATGACCTGGAACACTTGCTTCTGAGGTAATGATATTATAATGTTTATAATGAGACTTTATAAAGCAAAAAGATTAGAAAGACCATTCTAAACACATTTCTGATTCACAATTATTTTTTTATTTTATTCCTCCCCCCGCACTTGCCCATTGGCATAGAAATGACTCATAAAGAATTTTCTTTGAGGTTGAACTTACACCTCGAGTTTCTAGTGACTCAGAAAAGGCCCTGTGTATGACTGTCATGTCAAAAGTATATCGCTTCACAGAGCAAATCTTTTAAAAAACCCATTAATTGTTTCTAAATTCCACTATTTATTGATATGAACTCAGTTCCAAACTTAGTGCACACAGATAGGCATATGCAGGAGAACATAAGAACAAACTGGGTTAATATCTGCTGTTAAAGCTTTTGCTTCTGTCTCAGTGGGACCATTTATTGATCTACCACATGATGACAACCAGCACTTAAGCATTTTAGCGTTTTAGCCCTTTTTCCTTTTATACCGGAAATTTTATAATGGAAGGATGACTGATCTCAACCCTAACAAAAATCAATCAATTTCATTCTCAGATTTTAAGCCAAGCCACATTCTCTGTTAACCAACCTCCATCCGAGGTAGTCACCCGCACAACTTCACTGTTGATGCTGTGGACTCCGTTAAAAACTTGAGAAAATATCTGATATTCTGTGTTGGGCTGCAAATCACCTATGACTATTGAGTTTACATCAGCCTGGATCCTCAGAGATCTTCTGTCATGAGTAGAATTCAAGAAGAGGGTGTAATATGCGACATCTCCTTGCAAATCTTGTAGTGCTAAGAAAGGAAAAACATTGGGAGATCAAATGGGAAACATTCAGTCAACACGTTTTTTAGTTTTTTGGTTTTTCTTTTTTTTTTTTTATCAAAAGAATTAATTTGAAGAGGAAAACAAATTTTATGCACAGCCTCTTGTTTAAAAAAAGCAAAGATCCCATCCAGTGCCTTCAATTTCACCCTTGTCATCAGAGACACAGACTGCTCTTCCAAACTTGTCAGTTATCCTATGTAATACTGGAGAAAGCTTTGTTTCTCTACATGTTCCCACCATGACAATGGAATTTATAAAGTTAAAAAAATTAATCAGTGAAACCCACTACTAGCAGTGGTGCACAGACCTTGCAGCTTGCCACAGTGAAAGGATGGCTTTCACTCAGATAGGAGGAAGAGAGCATATCAGATTGCTCTATGGCACTAGTTTAAGATGGAAGCCTCAAAGAATTTTTACTTCATTGCTCCATCCCTTTAAAAACACATCCCACTGCAAGGGTCCTCAATTCCTGTGTTAGTCCTCTAGCAATGAATAAGATGTAAGAGTCATTCATTCATTCATTCAACTTTACTTGGGTGACCTTTTGGCCATAGTGAAAATGAAAATCTACACGTTACTATTTTAAAATAACCATGATAGCATCATATGCATGTAAAGCTGTAATACACTCAGAAACATTATATTTACAGGGGCAAAAATCACCTCCTCACATTTTTTCCTAAAATGTGTTTTGCCCAGCACTAGCTTCCCCTGTGAAAGAAAGAAAAAACACAGTATGATTTTCTGGCTACACAGAGAAGGACATTAATTGGTCTGAGCTTGTAGATAAACAAGGATTCCAAGCAAGCCTAGCTCCTCCATTTTAGTAACTCAGATACAGTCTGTTATCTTATCTGTCCTTTGTCAAACCGGTTAAGTTCAGAGCTGATCAAATGCAACTGTGTTTCCAGTAGGCATCAAGTTTAAAATAATAATGATGACAAAAATTTTAAGCACTGATACATACTGCTTTAGATGACATGCTGTACCACAGAACAGGACTCAGCTGACTGGGAAACAGCGTTGGTAAAAGCCAAAAACCTATTTTCAGACTGAATAGTACACAGTTTTGTCATAGAAATTCTTAACCAAGAGTGATACTCTTATTTTAAGTGGAAAAGATACAAGTCCTAAATCCTTAGTAGTCAGAAACCTTCAGTAGGTTTTTCAGATAAAGAAAATTAGCAAGGCAACTTACATTAGTAAGTTCCAAGAGAAAATAAGAAAATAATTAAAAACCAAATAGTGTGAAAAAATGAAACACGGGTATACAAAATAATTAATATCTTATCGCAACATAAGAAATAGTAGTAAAATATCATAAGGTTTTCAAATAATGAATGGCCCTGCTCAACCTTTGCATTCACAAACGTATACAAAGAAAATTTCTAAGGTATGAACAAAAATAAAACTAAATTGCATTACTCACATCCAGAAGGTCAGGGGGTTAGATTACTAAGGTAATGAAACTTCAGTGAGCTGCTTCAGATCTATTACATTTGTCAGTTTTTATAAGTATGCTTACTTCAGGCATGCAATTATAAAATAAAGAGACTACATTTGTTGCAATTCAGCACCCAGTCCTTAAAAAATCATTTGCATGTAAGTCATGAAAAAAAAACCCACTGCTGTATTAGCAAACCAACTAGAGAAATTGGCTACATTCCTTTTAAGGAGCAAAGTGAAAAGAGAGAGAAAGGGGATCCTCTCAACCTGAAGGAATGTATATGTAAATTTTTCTACAAAGAAATGAAATACATCACAAAGACAACAGGATTTTGTGTACTACTACCTTGTAGATTTCTCATGAGTTTGCGTTAACTATTTCTTTCACTATTCTCATCCTGCAGAAATAGTATACAATAGATACAAACATGACTGAGAAATAAATAAATGTGCACTTTTTATTTCTCCCCCCCCATTATTTCTTTCCTTTCCTTTCAAGGACACTTAGGTATATTATAAATCAAGACAAGGACTGTGTTTCCTATGAGAGCAAGTCAGACCAACGTAAGTGATGGCAGGTTAGCATCTAGTTACTGGAATAACTACTAAGCACACTTACTTGGTTTTGACCATTCCACGTCTACAGCAGTATGATTAACAGTACGTGCAATGAGGATACTCCCTTTCTTTGGTAATCCCGCTAATGTAGTAGCTATCACTTCTTCACCTGATGTATATCCTACTTCGTTGTGCACTATGAGCTTGTACTCGTATGTTGTGTACCTAAGACATTTTAAAAACAATTAATTGGAACAAAAAATGCAGACATAGAAAACATTTGCTGTAAAGCTTCTGCCTCTGCAGAAGTTTTTGTGTTTCCTCCCTCCCTCTCCAACAAGGGCAGCTGCATGGTTTGCACCAATGAAGACTCTATAAGAGGTATCTATTTTTCGGAAATAATTCAGCATGATTAACATGGTAACAAAAATAAAACACATTATTTCACTACTTCATAGTTGTAGCTTCTGAGGTGTTGAGAGATTATAGCTCTATTCAATATGTAATTACAGCAGTGGCAACCTGCCAAAATTTGGATCAGAATTTAATCAAATGAAGCTTTTTTCCTCTTTTGGGAAACCCATTGATTTTAACTTGCAGAGACTCATTTGTAAAAGTGATTCACCACACAGTCAGGACTCTCCCACTACAAAAACATTTAAAAAAAAAGTGCCTAAGACTTTAAACTCATTTAATAAAATACTTTTCTTCAGAACTGTGTATATTCAACTTACATAGCTTTATTAAATCTCATGTATATTTAGCAAACCAAGCAACTGTCAATCCACAATTTCTTCTTTTTATCAAATGGCATATTAATGAATTTTAAGTGGGATTTCATAATCTCAAAATTAATCCATCATAAAAAGCCCCCCACAAAACTGCACAATCACAGAAACACAAGATCATCTTGCTCAAATTTTCACTGAAGCTACAGACCTTTGGTACAACTGTCTACAAACACAATAAAGAAACATACAATCAATGTCTAATATTTAGAGATTTCTCTAGAAAATGAAGTTGCTCACATAGTATATTAACTTTTTTTTAAGGGTCTACCATAGCAGTTTACATTATGCAACCAGTTCCACTAAGAAGAAAGCAAACTAATGGCACCTTGCTAACTACAATTGTAATGATAAGCATTGTAGATGAACAGGGACAATCTACATAACACATCTTATTTCCTTCTCTGTGTTTTCTGTTGCTTGCAACCTTTTAGTATTCTCTTGGACACTGCAGCACAGGTGCAACCAAAGATGAACAGAATCTATTCTAACAATGAGAATTTGAGACGCACCTTTTGATCCACATTTTCAGTAATGAAAGTAAGAGAAGTTTGGCTTAGCTTACTAGAAATTTGAAAAGATGAAAAAGTAATCCGAAAATAAATAAATAAATAAATAAATAAATTTGAAAATAGACTTTTGTGGAAATATAATAAAAATTCACTAATTCTGAAATGTGCCTAAAACATGACACAAATGAAAACAGATGGTGATATAGAAAGTTTCTTTCTGTGAAAAATAAGACTTGCATCTCTCTGCAGCATCTTCTCTCCAGCCACGTATTCATCCTCAGTTGCTGACTCCAAAAACATAGCTGTGGGTTGCAGAACCCTCCCCAGAAGAAGCGTTTGGGTGTATCTGAGGGTTAGGCACGCTTTTCTGGCCATAGTTTGTTTAACCCAAAAGGTCACTGTGCCTAATGGCTTGCCACTAAAACACTGTCAGAATTTATTGGCCCCTCTGAACTGCTAGCAGAACTGCTGCACACATCAGCACTGCTGAAATGAGCTAAACTAAAGCCAAAGAAAGCACTATGTAGAATTTCAAACCTGGTTTAAGAGAAAAATGGACACGGGCAGGATTGGGTAAAACAACAGCTCTGTGATCAATTATTGCAATGGATGAAAACGAGCAGTGACAAGCCAGTGGCAGTAGCCCTTGGCTTGGTTTGGTCTATACAATAGTCTGGAGCAGAGGTCATGTTCTGCTTGTTCACACTGTGCTCAGGAGCGATGCTCACACGGCTTTTATCAAAGTAGAAGCAACATACAGATATTTGAGTGGCAATGACTGACACACAGACCTCATAAAGCATTCCAGCATGCAAGCAAAGAGAACACACACATGCTGAAGCCATCCACAAATGTTTTACCAAAACTTCACCTACAAAATCCCAACTCAGAATCCATGCTGAATCATACTAATACATGTGTTCACTTGTCTTAAGGGTGGTAGCTTTGACTTTGAGGTGTGGAAACTAAGGTCGATCAAAAGGAAATGCCTTACTCTGTACCACACAGTAGGTCCATAACTTGCTGAGAAACAGAATTCGCCCTCCATCTTCCAGCACTCAACACTCTGCATTTAGCTATAATGAAGCTAATATAAAGCTAACCTTAAATTAGATCTGCTGAGAGTGCAATAAATGCTCTTTGGAGATATTAAAGCAATTGTTAATTTGCATTTTAAAACCAGGTAAGAAAAACAATGATGAAACCAAATTTCAAATGTTTCCCAGCTAGGACTTATCAAACATTCATTCTGCCTGTCCTACGACTTTGCCAAAACTGGAACATATGTACGCATAAATTTAAATGGTTTGCGTATCATTTATCAAGATTAAATTTCACAAGATCTTTCTTTTTTTTTTTTTAATTTTTTTTTTTTCAGAGCAAAACAATATGAGTCAAGACAGACTAATAATAAATCCCTGCATATTAGAATGATTAATGCCAAAGATGATGATGACAAAAAATATTTCATTACATAATTAATATGTTCACTACATAAAGACACAAGAAATACTTTGAACTATTAAACATACACTATACAAAATGCCAGCATTTGTTTTTATAGTTTTTGTAATCTCACCTGCTAAGACCCTTATCTTCATAAAACCACTGAGTTCCTGAGTAAATATTGTGCCACAGATTTAAATCTTCAGGGGGATTTGATGCAAGTGGTTGCTGGATTTTACGTCTCAGGAGCTCATATCTAACACAAAAGACAAGCAGAACACCAGGATTATCTCAACTAATGTTATTACACAAAAAAAATAAAAAAAAATCTGGTGGCTTTTTTTAAAGCCACACATTATTTTGTTTTTACAGCTGGAAACTTTCTGAGATAAACATTCTTTTTAATGTTTCATGATTTAAAATGTTCAATTACTTTTAAAAACTACTTTGAAAATGGAAAAATAAGCACTTTCATTTGAAAGAATGAGTTTATTTAATGATTTACAGATTTTAAACATGTGGAAATATTATGAAGATCAAGTCCAAATAACATTGTCTCATACAGACTTGACTGATGCCATCCAATATGCACAGACTGCTACGGAATACAAAATGACAATGTCTCTCTCACAAATGTGCTGAAACATACAGCATTGCTATTATTTTTGTATTGGTAACAGTAACTTAAGTGTGCGTTTGTGTTTAATGTGTGTTGGCAAATAACCACGATGTAAAATATGGGTGACAAACAGGTATAGAATAAATTAACTGTTCCATATGTAGACCTTAGCAAGGGATCTTTCTAATTGGGTATACATTAATGATGGGGGCTTGAAAGACCAAATTATTTCATTCTGGTTTTAATTGGTATCTGAAGCTGTATTCCTATCTCTGTTCCAAACAACAGGTCAGCTAAAGCTCCACTTTCATCAGGTAAGCCATGGAACAGCATGGAACGATTCAGACAATATGCCTTCCATCCATTCTGCATCACTGACACACTCTTCATCATCTTTTATGCAAAACCTTTATGGAACTTATCAAAGATTAAACAACTGGATGTCTACACAAACAGAAGAGGATAACATGTTTTGCATTTCCTAGGCATTTCCTATGGGTTACATAGAAGACTATAACCGAAACAAAATTATATAGACTCGTTAAAAGTCTTCAGAATTATTATTCTTTATTATATTTCACAGGAGTTTTTTAACAATTCTTTGTTTCAGTTTGATGGTTCTTTTTTAAGGTATCCAATGTTTGTACACTTCATACCAGTTACAGAACCCCACTGCAATTACTTTCAATGGTGAGTTGCAGTTTTAATCAAAGTATAGTTGCAATATTGTTTTTACTCATGCCCAGCAAAGTAGGGTCATACAAAACCAGTTAAATACCCAACTTGGCTCTATAAAGTGCTGAGCTGCTGTATATCATCCTTTCCCTGTTCCCAGTTTTGGAAAGGTGTTACTGTTAGATACCAGACATGAGTATGCGGATACACAGGCAGACCTTATAGATTCTCAATTTAAGCACTTATTTGTGAGCACAGTTCCTTCTGCATTTAAGTATTCTGTGGAATGCCTTTGTGTGGGTTACCACCCGCTTGCAATGATCTTTGTGACCACTGGCTTCATGCATAATCTGACACATCTGTTTTAGGTTAAATTCATGTCTAATCTGATGAGGAAATGTTGGACAATACCACTCCAGATCAAGACCCTGAATTAAGAGGGTATTTAATAGGTACTACATACAACAATATTGCATTGCTTCAACACCAGAAATCAAATGAGGAGCTCTTTCACAAGACTGTTGAGACCTCCTATGGTCCATGGAAGCCAGGACGTATGTGTATCACTTCCAAAAACTTTGAGCCTTGAGTTTGGGGAATAATCTTCAACAGTGCAAATAAGCATTGTGTCACTGACCTTAGCAGTGCCAAATGAAATTACTGCAGAAGCTGGAAGTATAACCTCAGAAATTAAGTAGTAAAAACGAATTAAACTCCAACTCTGTCAAAATATTCAGATGACTATATCCCAAGAAAAACTCTCACATGAGTGGCTCACCAGTGTCAACAGAACCCAACGACAGATTATTACGTTTTTCATTAGGAACAGGCCTGGCATTGTCTGTGAAATATATTTCCTAGACAAGTCATGAAAAAACAGCAAAATCTCTTTGAATGCTGAATGGTGATCATGTGCAAATCACCCCCACTGGCAGCTGCTGCTGCTACTCTGCTTGCTGCAGACTTCTTGCTCCATCATGCTGTACAGAGCAGCTGCTTCAGTGGTTGTTCTTGTTGAGGGCAGCATGGCACACCATGAAGGAAATGAAGTCTGCAGATGTAAGTTGTGCTGAATTGCTTCAATAATCTATGGTAAAATGGTCATGTTGTTAACCCCAGAATAACAGAGACAGCTTTTCAAAAACTTCAAATTTTGCTGTAAAGCAATCATCATTTCATTCAGTCATCGTGTGCTCTAATTAAGCCTGAAGAAAGAGTCAAGCTACTGTGCTGTAATAACATACACAACTGAAATGGCACTACATGATAATTATTGAACCCATCAGTGCACCTAAAAGAGAGCTACTAACCAGAACATATGGAGTACAGAGATATAATTCCAAGCACAATGTTTCCCAATATGTTAAAGCATCCGAATGAAAGATGTTTGACATTTTCTTATTGTGTATGTATAAAGATACATTTTTTTTTATAGATCTTCATACATTCAAACACATATATTGTTTTTCTGTATATGCACACACATTCGGTAACCAATTGACTCAAGATCCCCATATCTCTAGACAAATCTTAGAATAGACAACTTTCTCTAGATCCTGTGGTAAAATTCATCACTTCCTTGCATTTCCCATTTTTGGCTCTGACATCAAACTCACGGTATTTTAACTTCCATTTTTTTCATGCACTCTCTCATCACTGATTGATTAATCAGTTAAGTTTGAAGATTATTTCATGTTATCACTTTCTCTTTATGTAGAATAACTCCCAGAGAGTATTTAGAATACTAGATGTGTTAAATATTTATGTTCCCGAAGATCTCATAATTTTCTTGTCATTTTGTTGGTGACTGAACCAACCACCAAAACATGGCTGAAGCTGCAGCCCAAACTAGTTGTGACCCTGCAAATATCCTGTACTTGCACCTTCTGGCTATTTGGCCATCACTGATCTGAAAACACCCAGAGCTTTTCCAAATGCAAAGTAAATGCCATAGTACAGACACCATGCTTTAAATAATCCTGATTCCTCATAAGTTCAAAACAATTCAAAGCTCACCCTGCTATTTTTCTTCTAGACATAGCCACCTTCCATGAGTTCACTCATGGACTGCTGAACCCTGATGGGAAACTTCAAAAGGTCAAGAATTAAGATACCATATCATAAGGCTTGCATCACCCAGAATTTTCTGAGTCAGATTTAGGTAAGGAGAAGAAAGCTGCCATGTCCATTGCAACTAAAAGCTTACCTCAGATGAGGACCATTTGGCCTCAGTGGTGGTTGCCAAGAAATGGCAATAAAGGATTCACTGATTGGAGTCACAGACAACGGACTAACACTCTGAGGCACTGTTGAAAGTGTAGTCACACCAGTAGGCAAACTCTCCGTGCAGCCTCCTAGAAAGCCATCGCCTCCAGAACAAGCTATTACAGTGACCGAGTAGTTTGTATAGGGTATAAGATTAGTCACCAAATGAGTTAAGGTTGATGAAGTATTGCCAGTGATGACAATTCGTGGGTCAGGCATGCGAATCTCATAGTTAAGGATTTCACCATTCGGTATCAGAGGCGGTTTCCACAAGACCTGAAGGAGGAGAAAAAAAATAAGAATTAAAATAACAGAAATCTTTCAGTCAGAATGTAGAAATACAGACATAGCATGTTAGAAATGGACACAAGTGTGATCTCAAGATGTGCTTTTCTTTCTTTATCAAAACAGACTTTCTGTATAACCTTTCCCAGGTAATTGAAATTTGATTTTTAAAGGTGCATCAGTTAGAAATCTAATGCCCTTTAATTTCAGTAAGGACTGCAGTAACAGTTCTAGCCATTGAAAAATTTACTAATCTTCACTACTAAAATGCAAATGCTCCACTTCACTCAAAATTCTTTAAGATGTTCAGATGCATTAGCAAAAGTACAATAATTATCATAAGTATCACTGTCATTTATTTTCTTACAGTGTATTGCCTAGTATGCTCATCTATTAGTGGCAGAGTAAAAAGTTTTATTTTGTGTTTGCATAATTTTCAGAAATGTGTAACTGCCTTATCTCTATGAGAAACAAGATTTGTTCGCATGCTCTGTATGATGAAATATGTGGGTTTTCCCTTTTATTTTCAGTAATAAATACACTGGTAAGTACCAGACAAAAAAAAGGCAGAATTTTCCATTTTTAGAATTATAAAATTATACTGAGAAAAATTTATCTCAAAGAAAATGGAAATTACATACAGAGTTCATGTTATATATACATACTGCTACGCTTACTGTGATTTTACTCTTAATAAACTGATATTAAGTGTTGGGGTTTTTAGAAGTTTTTCTTTTTTTAAGAATATTATTCCATATAGTTGTTCTTATCAGCTCCAGTGAGGAATCACATTCAAATCATTGTACCATAAAGTGCAAGGATGTTCTCAATTCCTTTTTAAGACTTTTTGCCATAGTATCATGACAGAGGGGACTTTAGACTGACACAACGAGGACACGTAACTATATAAAGAATCTCAAAGTTACATAAAGGTAGGCTAAAAGCATTTATCAATCCTTTCTCCCCTAGATATCCCAGTGTACAAAATATACCAGCCTTGTGTTGCTCATCCCTGGTACTGTTTTCCTTGCCGTTGACGCCCTCATCTATAACAATTGCTGTACCTTTTCCTCTAAGGCATGGAATAATTAAGGACTGAAGCCAACATTGCAATGAATACCGAAATAGAGAAAACCTAGATGAAAGTATGTGCAGGATAAAGTGAACAAAGATAACAGTGAAGTGTTGAATAGTAATACCACAATACTTTTAGTTAAGTTGAACTTTTTCCTAATTCTCTCCTGCCTGTGAAGTAAGTATCTAAAAGGTATATGCACAATTACTCATGGCCACAGAAACAGAGAAGCTTGATTTGTAAAATGATTTTTAAAGGACCCATGGGAATTAGGAAATGTTATATCTTATGTACAGAAGGACCTCTTAGGCAGTCAGACTTGTAAGAAACCTGGCAGCAAAGTACTGGAGAAAGCTGAAGGATTTTGATAACAGAACCTGGAATACTATTAAACAGAGAATTAGAAACAGGGTGATTTTGAGTAAAGACAGCACAAACAAGATTATTGGTGCCCACATAGGAAAGACTTCGCTCTGGCTAATTATCAAATACTGTATTCAGGTTTCTGTTACTTCTGGCCCCAAATCATGATCAAAAACATAAAGAAAAGACTATTAATAAAACAATGCAAAATTTTCATATGGAAGGAATCAACTCTGCGCCATTCTCACAGCCATTGAGAGAAACTCTCATTTTGAAGCAGTTCACGTGATTTAGCCAGAAGCTTAGGAAGCAGATAATAATGGATGATTAGCACAGACAACAGAAAATGTTGTTTTCGAGTGCAGGTATTCAGGTCAGTTATCTTCAGGTGAAGTTTCCAGTCCCAATGCTTTTTGTTGCTAACATCCTGCACACACTGGATGCACTGTATATGTCACAGAAAGAAAGGAATGCCCATGGTTTGCTTTTATTTTCAGAGACGTATCTTTGGACTTGCTGGAAAAAGCACAGAAGACTTTAAGGTCTGACACGTTACAGAAAAGCACCCATTTCTGCAACCATGATTATATTATAATTTTTAAGGTGTAGCATCTATCCTGAAATTCTCCCTCAGTGAAGTGTGACTAAATATATTCAAGGTCTTTTTTTAAGGAATATTAATAAAGTAAATCTGTCATTATCAGTGAAAAAGCTCCTCTTATTGCTTAATGCAAGGTGGCTTCTAATAAAAGAACTATATGTCAAATCCTTTGGAAAAACCCTGGTACTACCCTCTCAGAAGAGAAAATTGTTTAAAAATATTCACTTTGTATGAAATCTTGTTTTATTTCCTGTAAGAGAGGAGGAATTATTTTTAAATTACATAACATTTTAGATGTCTAACACCACAAAATTACTCTAATAGAACTTTCACATACTGTAACCCTTTCGCATACAGGAATAGATTAATAACATGTATAGGAGAACAGATGCTGCTCCAGTACCTCAGCTACTGGGTTTTATAGAGCATGTGCACTAGCTGGTAAAATGTGAAAAAACTCCCAGGTGTTATTTCACATCACTTGTTGTGTGCTACCAGATAAAATACCTCATAGTTTACATAAGGTAGATGCTTTGCAGATCTTACACTGGGAAATGTCTTATCTTTTGGGGTGTTTTTTTTAAAGAGAATTGTAAAACATGTTATAACAAAAAGAATATTCAGTCAGCAGCACGGCACAGAATGCAACCTATTTTTATCTGAGGATAGGTATTGCATACAAAGTTACATAGATCAGTTATTGGTTTTGTTAGTATTGTTTTTCACCTGGATAAAGGGATGACGAAGGATACCCAGAGTCACTCCTGTGTCATTTGACCTGCTTTGAATTACATACAACGCCTGGGAATGACAGGACATACAGTCTCTGACAAACAAGAGGCAAGGGACTGCCTGACCCACACAGTGTAAATGAAAATGATGGAGCAAGACTGGTTAACACCCATGTGGTGCTACTGGACCTCTTCTCCACTTTGATGTGCCAAGGTTTGAGGTAAGAGCTTGGCAATGCATGAAAGCAAGAAAGCTCACTAGACAGGCTGTGTTGGAAGCAGTAACAGTTTGTTCATTGATTTGAAGCTCAGCACTGAGACCATGAAAGAGGATGCCCATGAGGAAGAGAGAATAAGGTAACTACTGGGAGAGATTAACTGATTCAATGTAATGACTCTGGAAGCTGTCATTTAAAGATCAAAGCACCTTATTTTCTCCACCACAAAATTTAAAGAGACAGAAATTAGCCATCTTCTCCCCATTAAACAGTTATAACCTTGGAAATATTTTTTTCTCTTTTTCTTTTTTTTTTTTTTTTTTTTGACAGCAGTTGGAACCATGCAATTTAATTCTGAGCTATGTGAAGAGAGGCATTGGCACATGAGTATCCATTTTACTAGTTCAGGTCTGGCTTCAACAGTTAGCTTTTAAATCAGCGTGTTTGGCTTCATTTTACTCTCATTTCTCCTAGATACTGCTCATAACATCTACAAACAGAGTGCAATAAATACACTACTGAGAGCTTTTCATTGTTGGTCTCCAAGCACGTTGCAAGTCTCAAATTGCAACTATTATTATTCCAGTTTTACAGATGAAAAGACTAAATCCCAGACTAAGCCACATATCAGAAAGAAGCAAAACTGAAAAAAGAAAAAGAAGAAAAAACTGAAAAAAAAAGAAGCTACTCTAATTCTGCATTCTAGCCACTGGACTATAGTCCTCTGCCAACCCCCTAGGCCCCTTAAAGTAGTTGGGAGATGAATTTCCTCATGAGTTCTTATCTGTCTTATTATAGTGGGATTCAATCAAGAACCAGTATCACACCAGAAAAGCAATCCTGACAGAGATCGCTGATAATTATTCTCATACACTTTGCACATCATCGACATCCAACTGAAGTTGGCACTACTGCAAAACAATGGCGTGATCAAGTTTGCAGTAACAGATCACTGCTACAAAAACTTCCAGACGCACTTTGCTTGAGTAGTGTAAAAACAGAAAGGGCATTTATTTATGATCCTAAACACCTACTAGAGTAAAACGTTCCTCTATCAAAAACAGGAGGATAATGCTGATGAAACCCTGATTAGTTCACCCCACTGCACGTTCTGTACCAAATGAGCAAGCTGTGCAAGAACTCACAATCCTAAAAATGTTGAAAACTTCTAGTGTGCAAGTTAAGGTTGTTCCTATGGGTGTTGGAGTATCCTAAGTCACTCAAGCAGCACTTATGTGGCAAATAACCCAAGGTCTCACTGACCTTAGCAGCATTACAAGGCAATCTTCACACAAGGATTGATCGCTCCTAAACAATTTCCCCAAAGCATCAGGCATACCTGCACAAAACAAAGTGTAGTGAATAAAGTCAAAATTCCTTTCTTCTCCCCAGTGAGAAGCTGCTATCTGTACTTACTGCATCTCCCTTTAGCATACAAGGCCTAGGTACCAGGATTGAAAGTATTCTCAGAATTATGTTCTTAGGCAACTGCAGTCTGAAGTACTTTGAGAATGAAATAGCAACAGGAAATTTTAAGCCAGAAGACAGGACGGGGCTTCACAGCCCCATTCTCTCCCATGCAGTGATCTGCAGAGGTAAAACACTGAAGGATCACCTCTTCTAGTCACCTACATCAGTGACCATGGAGTTACTAGCAATGCATCCAACAACCCGTAATCAGAAGCAACTTCACAGGACAGCAAATATTAAAGTATGAGACAAAAAAACAAGTCCAGAACATGTGTCTATAACTGTAATTCCACAGTAAGTGGAAAATGGATAAAGAAAACACCTTCCCTTTCATGGGTGATACTCAAACTGTACCTACAGGGTATATTGCTTTAAATGTGTCAGTGGCATCCATTCCATCCAACTGAAATAATTTTCCAGCCTATTTTAGTCCCAGCCTATTTACAGAACAACTGGAATTTAGCAGTCCAGTGTCTAGCTTCTGGGCTAATAAAGAACAGAAAACAACCAGAGAAATAGAGCCTTGTTTATTTATGTTTGCTCACTTGCATATACAAATTAGGTGCACATTTGAGAAATAGCTACTAGAAAAGTTTATTGCTCTGTAGCAATACACGATAATCTTCTACAAAGATAGAGTGCAGACTGTGACTCTTGAAGATCCTGTGGGCAGCAAACTGATCACATAGTTCAACCTGTAGGGTAGAATACCAGCTTTCTTTGCTGCAGCTTCTTCCATACCAAAAGTATGGTAGGTGAACTACAAGTTAAGTGTGTTAAGGATAACAACAAACATGAATGACAGTGGAATTAAAAAGCATACAACTCCTCCTCAGTCAGAGAAGTCATGAGGAAATACTTATGACAAAGAAATAATCCATGGGAAATCAATGACATGATGTTAAATCAATAGGCAAAAAAGAAATTAGAAAGAAGAATGACAGTTTAGTGCTACAGAATCACTATGGCCCTTCATTTCTCTCAGGCAACATATATAACATATATTAAGAGAGAATTCAATGAAATCATAACAATTGTTTGTTTTTCTGATTTTGTATCTAATCAAATTGCAGGAAGTTTCTGTAACCAATGTTATGAAGAAATAGCATGTCAGAAGAACTATATGTCAACAGGGTAGAAATTTCATCTATCCAGGATGAAAACATTCTCTTATATTTATCTAAGCACCAAAAAGAAAAAAAAAAAAGAATTCTTTCCCCTTGAGGGAAACATCAGGACATACATACAGCTCAAGCCAATTTCTACCTTGGGAATAAGAAGTTACACAAAGAATGACAGGAAATGGCTGCAGCTCCTTATCTATCAAAGATCCAGTTGGTCACCCTGGTCAGTGAGAAAGAACAATACAGGCAAACACGCATCAGCAAGTCTCCAGTTAAACCAATAATCAAAACTACAGCTGTCTTCCACAGGTCAAAGCCCTCAAGGGAAAAACCACAGCAGCGAAAGGGAAGTCTTCCTATCAAAAGTTAAATAGCCAGAGTTGGAGAATTTGCATACTACAGTTAATTTAGTTCAGCATATCCAGACACATAATGCTTTCTCTACACAAAGAACTCCTTCAAATAATTATTCACTGTGTAAACCAGCCTCTTTCTCAAACCAGTCAACCTAGCTACATTCCCGAATGTCATATCAGTGTGAAGTGTAAGATTGAAGCAGCACAGCAATTGCAACCCTCACAAGAAAAGGAAACAATTTCTTTTATACCTCTGTACATTAGGGTATAGCAAATCTTGTGTAACAGGAATAATGTTCATGGCATTGGCATATACTAAATAAACGGCTTTTGCAGTTGCTGAATACCTCTACTTCACTTTGGCATTTAATCAGCCACAAAAGCAGTTTATTGCGCAGTATACTCTGCTACCATGAACATTATCAATTCAGCAAATATTAAAAAATATCATGCAGGTGTCACAGAAATGGGTACTTCAAAAATTATCGATAGCTTTACACTTTCTGTTGCACAAAAGAAAACAAGCTAAACGTTATGGAGAGACACTGGTTCATTCTGATTAAAATTAAATGTTAAGGGACCAAATACACATCAGAAGTGTTTATGCCAAGAGTGACCTGCTGTGCTGATATTTTACTCCTTGCAGACTAAAAGCTTTGGTCTATGAAAATAAGCTGTACACTCAAGTGAATACTATCCTGGAGCACTTTGAATTCTCCACATCCTCAAATCATTTATATTGATTCTATGACTAAATAAAAGAATGGAAATATGTTTCTCTTTGTTGTTGTTGTTGTTGTTGTAAATTCTCTCTATTTTCAGTAGAAGTAAATATTTACACTTACGGTTTAGGGGTTGGTTGTACTGACAGCTGAAAGCCTCTACTGATTTGCAACCGTGGCTTGGTGGAAGAGCCTCTTGCTAATCTTTCCCAGTGCCCTTCCAATACTTTCCGTTCTAACCTGGGAGGGCAGTTCTCTGTAGGGCAAGAGGTAATTAAAATCTCTCTCCTACAGAGACAGTTTGTTTTCCAGTTTCTCCTTAAGAGTTATCATCATAGACACTGAATAAGATGAGAGCATTGTACAGCACAGATTCCAAAAATTTGGTTTGAACACTACATAGGTAATATATGCACTGCAGGTAAGGTTGGCTTGATCTGCCCAGGAGGGAAAGTATGCTTTTCCAGGACTCTCGTCAGAGTTTGAAAGCACCAACATACAGCACAAACCAGATCCATTCAATTTCTACACAGGACAACTTTTCAAGCACTAAGTGGCAATGCTTGCACAATACTTCACAGTTGTTCTGCCTCTGGAGCAGCTGTTCAGATCAACACCCGAGTTCCAAAGAGCAGGACAAAAACCCCAAATGTTTGTAAACCAGGTGCTACCTTGTTCTTCTTGTATTCTCCTAGTACAGAATGTTCACACAGGCCGCAAGACAGCATCAGCGTCACAGCACAGACCATTGAGTGGTTTCAGAGTCTTACTACTCTGATGTGAACTTGCCATAAAATTGCAGAGAAGGAAACACCACACAACTAATCTATTTGGCAGACCTTCAAGAAGACCAACAATTAAGATGAAATCCCAGTCACTTTCTCTGGTGCTTCCATCTGCAAACATGCAGAAGGTGAGAAAACCACTGGGTGCAGCAAGCCTTGTCCATAATCTCTTCAGTGATGACGTGTAATGAGCTCTTCTGCACCTACAACTTTATTTGATTTTTAAAAGATATAATAAATAATTATTTAAAAAAAGAAAAATAAAAGTAAAAAGATATTTTATTGCTGTCTTGGACAAGTAAGAGAAATTTTAAGATTTCTAAGAAGTCTTAGGATCTTAGAAATCAGAAGCAAAGTGATGTCTCAGCCATGGAATACCCTCTGCACTGTATAGTATGTGGTACACTTAAGTGTATGAGGTGTTCCCGATTCTCCTCTGATTATTATGACTACCAAATTAAACAACACAAAGTAAAATAAAATACTAGATAAATTAAAATTTATGTCTATTAGCAAAGGGCATCAATACTCTGTACAATGAGAGCGAAAATTTTGGCTGAAGGAGAGATATGCAGAAGAGAGTATGTTTGGAAAGGCCTACACATAAGTAATTTTTCTAAATTAAATGCTGAATCATAGAAATGAAAATATCCAGGCTTCAATATCTTGGTCAGAAATTAGTCTTAAGAGACCAAACAAATATGTGTCTCCAGGTGGAAAAAAAACAAGCCTGAGACTCAAAGAGTAGCAGTGACACAAAATATTACCACCACTCACACAGAAGGTCATACAACATAGACATTAAAGGGCTTTAAAGAGCTATGAATGTTAATGATAGAATAGGGAAGAAGAAGGAAAAAAGCATTTGAACACTTCAGCAAGAAAGGGAAACAAATTTAAGAAACATTGTTATACTGAAATTAATTATAGAGTGAAGCCTGATTTCAGGTTTCAGAATAAATAAAAGATCAAACTGACCTCCAATACCGGTAGATTACTCAGTACTGGTAGCTACTCAGAGCTAAGCAAAAGACAATAAAATTACAATGGAGCACACACCCCTGATCTCAAGAAAAGAGATTCAGTAAAGGTCTGATAACTCTCAGGCTTTTAAAATAAGAATTGGGTATTGACTGCACTTGGAGAAAGAAAAAATATGGGTAGGATATAAGATTATTATTACCTTATCACATTAACTGAAGCATTAAAGGTTGCAGTGACTTCTTTGTGTTCAGAGTTGAAGGCAATATGTAAAAGCTCATGCAATAAAATGTGGACATGTGTGTAAGCATACCATTTAACTCAGGCTACTATTTACTCAGCATTGCTGCTTCTGGTAAATCCATGGAAAATGCTTTACTATAAATCGTGGTGAAAAAGTAAGATATATCTACAAAAACACAGAGGGCAGAGTCCTGGAATTAGATAGCCCAAATCTTCAATAAACAGTCTGGCACTTCATCACAATTACTAGTGGTCAATCATTATTAATTCTTACAGTAACCATTGTACCCACACTGAACTCAGTTGCTATTAACGTGGAACTAATAAGCAATTCCTTAGACATTAAAACATAATTTAAAAAACTCATTATTTTTTGTCTAATGGTGAATGGCTTTTTTCATAGCTTAAAATTATGTGTGAATAAAGGAAAAAATCAACACTCGTTGACTGCTTAAATTCACACCCTCAAACTATCTAGACAGCATTGGTAACACCACTCTGTTTACCTTTTGAAAATACAATGTATACCAAAAATAATAAATCTAACAAATGAGCTTCAATCTTATGCAAATGTCCTTTGTTTTGTGCTCTGGTGAGCAAGCTACTGTACCAATACTTTTGGCATTAGTACAAGACTGAATCCATGGAAGCATGTGTGTATTTACACAAAA
>VZRU01016781.1:511801-550428 GCA_013398155.1 Pedionomus torquatus | reverse complement strand
TGGGTGGGGGTGTGGGGGGGGGGGGGGGGGAGTGGGGGGAAGGGCAAGTTTCAGATGCTAGGGGTTGAAAATTTAAAATTCATTAGTGATTGTGGGTGTGCTAAGAGTCCAGGACACAAGACACAGCATATGCTGAATTCCACAGTAGTCAACACCACCATCATTTAATTTCTAGTGAAGCAGTATGCTGCCCAAACCACAAGGAACAGTATCTCCATAGAAAGAATACTTTATTTCATTAGAAGTTAAATAATTTCTCATAATTTTTAAGTGAAAGAAGAAAGAGAGAGAGAGAAGGGGAAAAAAGGAACCCTATAAAACAAATCCAGCACAATGAGTGTCTCCTCCTATAATTTAGAATGACAGCTGACACAGTCAGAAGTCCCAATTTTCCTCTTACATACAGAGAGAAGTAAATCAGGATTATTCTACTGATGCATGTGGAAATAGTGATGTAAAATTGGGATAGCAAGCTTTTGCTTTTTTTTTTTTTTCTTTTAAATTTGGAAAAGTAACAATGTTTTTTCTTTCATTATATGATGCATCACAAAGCAACTCCATAAAACTCATTCATATCTCATAACCTGTTCTTCTCGCAGTGATAGAGTTCTATATTTAATGCTTGTGCACTCTAGGATTAATTTAGATCTCTGAATTTACAAGGATAAAAGACAGTCTGTTGTAAAGAGCAATTCAATTCTATTTGCATGTACTCTTGGGTAAAATCAATTAGGTCATAAGCTGGAAAAAAATTTGGTCCGTTACTTAGACTTCACTGAAAGATGGAAAAGTGTAGGTGTAAACCTGAATTAGATGTATATCTGTAAACCAAAATATTTTATGGGTTGAAGGGGAAAGAGGAAAATTTTCTTTGGAATTGAAGACTTTGAAAATAAGTTGCTGCAAATTCTAGTTTAAAAGTGGAGGGGAGTTGAAAGTTATAATATTTACCACTGAGCTACAAACTTGCATTTAATCTAATTATAAGTCATAAATAAGCTATCACGCTGTGAGCTTCTGCAGAAGGAAAGGAAAGGAAAAAGCAAACAAAACAAAACAAAATCCCAAGCAATCAAGCAGTTTGTTGTAAGGGAACAGATAAGCCCTTTTATTCCTACTGAATAAGTTGCTGGCATTACAGGTGAAACATTCATGGTAATTAGTTCAACCTGTGCTTCAACCCCCCCAGAGTTTAGACATATTCCTTAAGGACAGCCTGTAATGTATGGGAGGAGCTGTCAGCCTTAAACTTTGAGTCCCCCTAGTCCCTCCTCCTCCCCTCAAAAAAGCGTATTTTGGTAGCTAGCATACCTACCCACACATTCCCTACTGCCCTTTTAAAAGAGAGACTTTTAAGACTCTCTGAGTTCAAACAAGACGTTTGAGAGATGCTTAATTGGCCCCACTGGATGGGAAAGCATTAAATCCTGGTCCCCAAAACTCATTTGGTCTAGCTTCTTTTTAAATGGCAAGCAGAATCATCTAATTCTATATACAAATCAACTAGCACAATACTGCTTAGTTGAAAGGGTCACCACAATTATGTAAAACACGAGTATTAACTATAATTGGGATAGTTTGCTAATACAATAAAAAGCTCTGAACATGAGAAAAGTTATGCTCACAGCAGTAGCTATCACTTTCTAAAGTAAGAATTCATGGATGAAATGACATGAAAAAGATGGTTATAAAATTTTAATGGAATGATAAAAGGCAAAAGTCAGCCTCTCAGCTGAATTCTTAAAATCCCTATATATCACAATCAGCTCCTTAACTGTAAAATCAATGTGGAGTATAACATGTTGTCAATGTGGCTGTCACTGGAGGGAAGACTGCAAAGTATGACAGCTACGCAGCTCAGCCAGACAACGATGAAAATAAAATCATAAAGCTTTTTACATGGATGTAATTGTTTATAGAAGTAACTGCTGAGCATTGGAACAGGCATTTTTTTTCCTTAAGATTCTTAGTTCATATTTCAAACCATTTCATTACGGTATTAATGCTAGAAGATAGTTTCATTTTGGGAAATGAAATTATCTTTTATGGCAGGCTATTTTGCTCATCTGCTTCAAAAGTTCAGACTTGACTTAAAATGAAGGCATGAAATTGTCATTAACCTTTTTTAATTCCTTGACTAGAACCACGCATTTGTTTACTTATTGTACCGACTGGGAGAGCAAGGAACTATGTTCTTATGAATGTATTTTGGGGGAATCTATACTTTCATTAATATATTGAGACATGTACCTGGACTACTGCCCTTTAAAGCTAATGAGAAATACCTGATTTGCTGGGGAAAGCCTCTCACTAAGCAGAATAGAAATTCTGTGCCTTTTATTCTTGAATCATTTACTCTTGTCAGGAACATGGACAATGAAATTTTACATACTAACAAAATGTGGTGTCTTTCACATACTACTGGCTGTATCCAGCAGAAAATCCAAATTGTGTAGGTCTGGGAACAAGGGACCTCAGGAATCTTTCATCACATCAGATCACAGAACTCAAAAGTCGTTGGGCTTTTAGGTTCATACAATGATATGCAGTCCATATGAACCCCTTCAAATATGTATTAAGAGTTGTCTTCAGAGTATTCAGCCTTTTCTCCCTCTGCTGCTCTACTGCACATTTGTTCTAGAACTTCAGCCTAATAGCTCAGTTTCTTAAAAAAAGCTGGACAATATGTATTTTGTCTCTTGATTACATACAACAAACATATTTTCTCATGTGTTACTGCTTACATATTGTATCGAGTGCAAAATCCTACCCTGCCAACTAAATGACTGTACATATATACTAATACCTATTTGTTAAACCAGGGGACTGTTGAACAAATTATGTGGAGTGAGGCTGCAAAATGTTGAACTATTAAAGAGGAAAATGATGGGACTGCCAATGTCAAATTCAATTTCAGACCAGTAGATCACTGCTTTGAATTAACAAAGATCACTGGGAATGAAAAGTTCTGTTCAGCTGTGGTATAGCTTAGGTATTCTGAACCTAGAGACAAGACAACTGTCATACACTATTAACTTCAACTTATTTTCTCTGATATGCCTGAAATCAGAATCAAGTCCCTGAATATAAAGGAATATCACTTACAAAACTGTATGTACCAGTGTATCTTAAACCATATATGAACATATATGCACGGAGGGATATTATATAAAGAAATCAGATGCTATTTCACAAAACATATATTTAAATATTCATGTTTTATGAAAATCTAAGACATCACTTCCTTGGTCCCTTAGGAGTTATTATTGCAAGTTAATATTCAGGAAAGAAATACATTATTGCTATTTAACTGAAAAAGTTTGATAACCAAAAGAAATTATGTGCAATGGCAGCTGAAATTATATTTATATTTTCTGCTAAAGAGAGCTGAGTAAGATTGGACTGCTTACTGTCCTCTGCTGTAGTCATTGAAGTCCAGTTGCTATAAGCATCGCCATAACCATTGGAGGCAACCACTCTCATCTCATATTCGGTGTATGGCTGAAGATCGCCAACACTGTGTTGTAAGGAAGCAGTAGGGCTGGAAAGCAAACTGCAAAGAAAAGCAGCATGAGTTACATCGTTTAACATCCCAGGACCTAGAAAGAATGACTAAAACATTGCATGTAACAAAACCAGCCACCCTAAAGGTGAGCCGTATTCAAGATAACACGACTTTTCTTGCTCAGCAGTTGATGGCAGCCTTGCTATGGTCTGCGTACTCTAAAATGTCACCAGCAGAATGCCTCCGCCGCATCTGGAGTCGATATCTGGGTGCACCTGGGGCGTTGTTACGAACTGGTGTAGACCAGACAACCTGAAGACTGGTCGGAGTGGCAGATGAAAGCCTTGGAGGCATCACACCATCTGGAGCTGTCGAAAAACATGGATGAATTAGAGCAGAGAAAACCATGGACAACATATGCTGGCTGGAAACAAAATGCTCCATATACTGGAAAAACTGTTCCTCAGGATCAACAGCAATGTTAATATGGTCCATTTAGTTCAACATTTTTACTACTGAATAATGCTATTTCTTTATTTTTGTCTTTCCAATACAGTTACAGGAATATCACTTTGCTAAAAGCAAACCTCCAAACACCAGAAGTAATTCAGAAGCGACATATTCTCTACCACCTGTTCAAATATTATCTACTTCTTCTTGTGCCCAGGTTTGCCACCCTGAGAAGCTAAAGAAATGCTCAGAAAAAAGTTAACCAGCAAGACTAAAATTATCAGACTTTTTATCATTCAAATACCTTCTCACCTTTATAAATTACTAGTAATTTTAAAAGAAAGCAGCAGAAATTTTAATGGGAAAAAGGTGTTTAGGTAGAAATCAAAATAGATTCTCTACCCGTCTGTTTTGTTAAGGAAATTAATTTTTATGAAGTCCAGGAACTGCAGATCAAAATCTGTCAGTAATGATACTACCAATGACCTTTAACTGCTGCAAATTTCACTGCATGCAGTAAAAAGAAATATGCTAATTTGCACCCATGAGTTTATGGATTTGATTTTTCCTTAAGAAGAAAACAAATTGTTGAAGAAATTTCTGTATATAAACACATCTGGAACTTTTGTATATAATGCATGTCTGTAGCCATAGCTCTGTAGCTCTTTTCCAGAGTTAAAACACTGGAAAATTACTGCTTTTGTCATTTAAACCCTTGTATAATAGTTTTGCTTTTCATGGTCCAATAGTTACTATTTGCCTCTTTCTTTGATCTTTCCAACAGAAACTTTTTTTTTCTGCTGTTATTTTCTTCCTGCTCTCTACTGGAAAAAACAGTCTCAGAGATCTGTAACTTAAGGTGTAGTTGTAAGTCTCAGGGCATGAGCTGTAAGCTGTAAGATGAGTGAACAGTATTTTACAGTGAATTTTATGATTCTCATTTACCACCTGTATATGAGGAGGTTACTAAGAGGAAAGTAACAGACTTTGTGATGCACTGTCTGACTCATTCTCTCCCTCAAGCAGATGAAAGATGGCATTAGCTCAGGAAAAAAAAAATCAGACAAAATAGTTTTTTATTTATACTGAGATATATATATAGAGAGACAGAGATTTGAACTAACACCTGGCTGTTTTACTCTGGTTATACATACTTATGACTGAGGATCTTAAAAATTCCTCAGCTCCAGCTACAAGGCATATTACATAGCAAGGAACAAGACATCCCTTGCTCCAATCTAAAGACTTGTTCCCTTTCCCTTAAGTTCAAGGTCCACAAATTCTCATATTAATTTTTTACTGAAAGCTGACTGCTGAGGTACCCATGTTATTACTGGGTATTTTACTTCTGAGAATTGGCCCCTAGCCCTGCAACCCTCCTGTTTTTTTCAGAACAAAATGAAGTAGAGCAGGATCTCCAGTTTCCCTTACTCCCTTCCCCTCCTCTCTGTTACTGTGTAAAAGAAAACATAAAATGTTTGGGCTTGAGCCAGCCTGGCTGCCTTTGGGTTTTCCCTCCTTCTACTGTTATCTGGACCTACGCAATAAGGCACCAATAAATACCAAGTACTGGTATTTGGAAGTCTTCCTGTTTCCAAATCCAGAAATCATAGAATCATAGAATCATAGAATGGTTAGAGTTGGAAGGGACCTTGAAGATCATCGAGTTCCAACCCCCCTGTCACGGGCAGAGACACCTCCCACTAGACCAGGTTGCTCAAAGCCCCATCCAACCTGGCCTTAAATACTTCCAGGGATGGGGCATCCACAGCCTCCCTGGGCAACCTGTTCCACTGCCTCACCACCCTCACAGGAAAGAATTTTTTCCTAATATCCAATCTAAATCTCCCCTCTTCCAGTTTAAAACCATTACCCCTTGTCCTATCACTATGCTTTCTGACCAAGAGTCCCTCTCCTGCTCTCCTGTAGGCTCCCTTCAGATACTGAAAGGCTGCTATAAGGTCTACTGAGAGCCTTCTCTTTTCCAGGCTGAACAGCCCCAGCTCTCTCAGCCTGTGACTAAGATCTGAGACTAAGGTAATTTATCGTGTGTAAATACCTTGCCAACACCTCCAAGGCCAATTAAGAGCTTCTAAGCACCTTAGCTCAGAGGGCAGATGATGGCTGATTTAACTTGAACCCCTCACATTCCTCCATCTGAGCCATCAAATACCATCAGCAGACCAACTGCAATGTGAATTAAATTTCATTCTCCAAGTAAAACGGAAAACATATATTTACCTCACTTAACATTGTTACATTTAGCAGCAACATAACTCATGTTGGAGTTAAGTTGTACAATAAAGGGACTTAAATCTTATGGATGTAAAGTACAGTACTCGCAGATAATCAATGAATTGTTTTGGCATCCCTTTGTAAATTAATTCATGAAGTTGCTGGCAGGCAAACTCAGCCAGCATGAGAAAGATGGCATGAGTAATGTAAAAACTAATAAAAGTTTTTTACTCTAATAAAAGAGGGTTTTAGATTGTTTCACAAGATGACACTGCCAGAAAGACTCGATATCCTTCAAAGAAGGGTACTACCTCATTTAGAACTGACCTGCCTGTAGCTTAAAACGCACCAGTTCTTTAAGCACACACAGCAATTCTATACAGAAAAAAAAAGCTACATGTAAAATTGACTCTAATTAGCTGAGCTATAATTTGGCCAGGAAGCCAAGGTTTACATTGTTGTTGAGAGACTGTGAGCAACTCACTGAGGATGCAAAAGTGTTAAATTTATTTCCAGTTCTGTCAGGGCACACCACCTTTGTCTTCCATTTCTCAATATGCTAAATGGAGATAATAATACTTATCCTTCTTTGTAAATCTCTCTGAGATCTACAAAGTAAAAGCTCTTATTAAGCTTTATGTATGTATAGTGTTGGTTATTGTAGCGATACCAGAATGTTCATGTAAAAACAAAGATGTAGCTGTCTAAATGTCAATAACAATTCACAGTGCGGATGTTATTTTAATGGCGTAGGTAATCTCGGCTAAATGTTCAAATCTCTTCTACCAACAAAAGCACAGCACAGGGAAGAGTAGAAAATGTGGACAAATCTCCTCTGTGAAAGTCGACTGACCTGTAGAACAAACCTAGCCAACTACTTTCAAAGCAACATATTTGAATATACAGCAAATTTGTTTAACCTGAAAGACTTCCTGTAGCTCACAGAGAATGTCCTCAGCTATGCACTAGCAAGCATCCTCAGCCATTCGCTTCCAAAGAAATGGGGCAGGTGGGCAGGAGGGTACAACAAAGAAATTGCCAAGTCATAATGAGAAAGGTGCTCTATTAAACTGATCACACTTTGATCATTAAAATTACAGGGCACTTCGCCCCCAAAAATGGTAATTCTAAATTGCACACAAAACATTTTGTAACTATTTCAAACACTCTTCCTCGCTGCAGTCTTCAGTGTAACATTTCCCTCAGCTTAACCCTTTTTATCTGATCCATATTCCCAAGAGACTCCTTACTACCCAAGTAATAACTGGCAACCAGTAATAATTCTACTGTGAATTTCTCAACAGAAGAGCCATGTATCTATCAGCTTGATATATCGTCTTTAAGATGCAATGTTGCTCAAAAAGCTCCCCTCAAGCTTTAATATGACCCTCAGGGGGCGACCACTCCACTTGCAGGCTACTGAATCAACATCTAGCCCAGTAAATCCTCACTTAGTGGGGCAGAAAGTCAGACTTCATATAAAAAGAGACTACAAAGGCAGAATAAAATATTTAATCAGATGTCAATTTTAATCAAAGAATTAATAGAGCCTCACAAAATAATAAACACCGAAGACTGTTTACAGCTGACAATGATGTATTGTATTCCAGATACTCACATACATGCAGATGAGTCAAGAAAGATCTGATCCCTGTTTGGCCACTAACGTGCTGAACGGTTTTTGAAAAGTGTTTCAACTTCCTGCTTCAATTTTCTTATCTTAAATAACATATGCAGGAGTAGTCAGCGTTTTAAGCATTTGTTTATTTTAGGACAGCAAGCATTGTGCTAAATGGTTGTGCTTAAATGTTTACTTCATGTTGAAAGCCTATTTTTCTGAGAGGTATCACTTGTATTTATCATAAAGATATATCTAAACTTTAAATTTTCTGAAAGTAGAAGACGTTAAGCAGGACTATTAAAAATGAACTATCAGTAGGACAATAAACTATTCTTTAGTTCTAAAAATGTCTGCACTACTAATCTTTGATAAGAGGAAGAAAAGTCAGTAGAGCTTGATTTGATATTGATCAAACTGGTGTAAACTCACACCAACTCTGAAGTGAAGTGACACCACTTTTAACAGTGATCATATATACTAGCCCTGCTGTATCCATAATTTCTGCAAATAGGCCACTAGAAGAGTTTCGAGCTATGTAAATGTAACTTTATAATTTCCACATCTGCAATGTAAAATATTTAGCACAGATGATGCATTTGCAGCTTATTGAAATATTTTTCTTACACATGGATGCAAATGATCACTGCAGGTATTTAACCGCAGAGAAGGAAAATGGGGTCTCCACAGTCTGTGCTGTTACAGCAAGGAAAAGTTTCAGTCAGACTGCCTTTAGATGAATGTCTCGCTCAGTCATGGCTACTCTCACTTCTTTCCAGGTTCAGTTCACAAACCCCATTTCTTTATCTCATTGTAGTGGTTGTTTAGATACTCCTGATTCATTTTCTATTTTAGGTGCCCATACTGAGAGCATCTCATTACGGCACTTTTTATGGCAATATGTTCTGCAGGTTGACAGTTATTTCTCCTGATTTTCCCAGGTTTGTCTGTTATCTAGTTGTTTGCTCAGTGCAAATAATTCCAATCATTGCACTCTCCATAATTCTCAACATGGCCATGTGGTTTTGTTTCATTTAACTGAGAGACAGGCCACGATGCTGGGCCATATGTCATCACCAGAAGGGCATGCTAGTTATAAACCTTTATCTATTGGCAAAGCAGAAGATTGCTTTTTTTTGTTTCTTATCTTCCCAGGCTCATTGAAGTTTACTCTGGTTTGGTTTTTAACCCTCTTTTCACAGTTTTCTTTCCTGCTCAGTATATAGCAAATACACGCAATTGGTCATGATTTTTCATTAAAAATATAGGTTAAGTCATGTTGTTTTCCACTTACTCAATATGTAAAGAATGCATAGAGTATTCTTGGATTTTCTTTTAATTTTATAATTTCACTGATATATGTTTTCAGTTACAGATATATCTCCATCCAATAATACATATACCCTTTATGCAACACACATCCATGCATTTCTGACCATACAGTATGAAAGGTCTATTGTGGCCCTTCTTGTTTGCCCCTCTCTGACACATCAAGAAAGAAAACTGTGCTATGGGGAAAAAAAGCAAGTAAAGAGATATAAAGGAGTACTTTAAAGCCACCGTAAACTTCCCAGTACATCCAAACCTGTCCACCTCATATTTGTGAATTTTTCTTTTCCAAAATATAACATAAACAGGGTACAGAAATATCTTGTCCTCACTTCATGATCTATCCTGTTTTATACATCTGATCTCAGCTATAATAGTAATTTTATTTGAAAACGAGCGGCTTTTAGCATTAAACTTTGATGTTACCTGTAAGGCACAATGAAAATAAGAAGTTTAGAAAATCTAAAATTTATCTTTATCTAAATTGAGTGTGTAAGCTCAAACTTCGAATTTTTTTCCACTTGAACTATTTAGTATTCCAAGCTGCCAAGTACAATTTTAGTAGGGCCCTGAAAATCAACTTGGACTTTACTCCATGACCTACAAAGCTGAAGTTTAAGACAATTGTCTTTTCAAATCCCAGAGCAGGCTTACTTATTCCTCATTAATACTGCTCTTGTGAAAAACAATATCAAACCTCCCCCTTCTTTTAATGAACTTTTCTTCATGTACAACCTCAACATCTGCAATTCAGATATGCACCTCATGTAAAAATATGTGTAAGGGACACCCTTTTCCTAAGTGTTACATTTTACTGAGGCCAACTCTATAAAAACATCTTATAGATTTGTCACCTTTACATAAGAAGTAACCTGCCTTATGCTAGATAGAAGTTTATCTGTGTTACTCAGCAAGAACTTTGCTAAACTCTAAAAGCTACAAAAGAATGCCAATAAGCAATTAGCTGAATGATTAATGATTTTAATACCTGTAATAAAGACATTAGATGGAATTTATAACGCCTTGGTGAAACTAATTATTCATCAGGCTCTTTCAAAGGATACCTAGCCAATAACTGTCATATCGCAAAATTATTTAAAAAAATATACTATAAGGAAAAAACATAAGGGTTGGTATTAAAAAATCAAACAGAAACCACAATTAAACAAACAGTCTGCAATTCCATGAAAGATCTCCTGTGGGATAATTGTGACTCTGGCTACTGGAAAATGAAATCTCTCTGTTCGGTAGCTTTTAAAAACTCAGATCTGCCTCTTTTTACTTAAGGGAGAAAATGTGACAAGAGTAGAAGAAACAAGATCCTGGATTGGCTTCAGCTTCCTGCAAGAAGAAGCTTGAGATGAATTTCAGGAGATTGGGTTGGGTTGTCTTTTTCGCAAAGGAAGAAGGTGTAGGAATTTGACATCATCTTCAAAATCTTGAAGCTTCCCTTACTATTGATAACTGCAGAACAGAGGCAGGTATCCCAGCTTCCACATTCCACATCTCTGGTGAAAGACTCATAGACTACTGGCAAGAAGACACTTGGCTAAACTGAAGTTCCTTTCTTAATGTTGATGGTACAACTTCAAAGAACTGCAGGCCAGCTTTTAAGCTTTTTACTTTATGTTTGAAACAAACAGTTCTTGCTCTGGAAAGCAACAGAAAAAGCAAATTATGCCACTGATGGTTGAGGAAAAGACCAGGGAAGAAAGTTTAAACCTACATGGCGTAAAGAACAATGGAAAAGCAAAGGGCTAGACTTCTTTGACTTCACAGAAGTTTTGCAAAGACAAACTCTGTGTCCTGGGAAACAGGACATACTGTAATGGGATTAAACTGCTGCAAGAAAGATTTCAAATCTCCATCAGACTAAATGTTTTATCAGAAATGAGACAATTTATGGCTTTGAGGAAAGAAGATGCACAAGGAGATTTCCTAGTGAACTCTTTTTCAGCCAAAGTAATTCAGTGAAGGGGACTCTAATATCATAGAAGATGAAAAAGGAACAAAGAAAAAGGAAAAGGCATAGAGGTGGTGATGGAACAAGAAGCATGCCTCAGCCTGAAGTATAAATTGTTGAAAATTAATTTTTAGTATTGTTTTATTCTATGATTGAAAGCAAAAGAATAATATAGGATATTCAAAACCCAAAAGCAGCATTTTAGTTGAACACGTAGAAATCGTTACTGCAAATGATTGTTGCTATATCTCCACTCAATGTGACAAAACAAACTACAAAAATATAGCAACCTAACTGAATACTAAAGGAAGTGAGATACTAGAAAAGATGTGAATGATCTTGTTAAATAAGAAGTCTCCTGGTTCAAATGCTAGCATTATGTGCACTCCTGCAGCATGAATGTGCCAGCAGACTGTTACAGAAGAATCTACCCCACTAACCCCACTGTTCCTAGCTGATGTATATTTTGACAGAAACATCAGTTTATACGTGCCTAAATGTGCAGACTGGAGAACAATGCAGGTTTGCAAATAAATTAGATCTGCAATAAGATTACTTATGGATTTTTAATCCATAAATTTCTCTGCAGTACATAGCAGATGATGTGAAATACTACAAACTTTGACAGAATCCAAGCTTGGGATTGTCCATAAATAGAAAACAGATCTGAAAAAAATGACCGACCACCTGATGTTAGGGAGTCCCTATGAACAGTGGGCGGTGCAGTCTAAATGTATTTTGAATATCCTAGAGCGATCTGTGAGATCCAGGTCACCAGAATACCTTTTGGCCATGAAACAACTGAAGCCACAACAGACATTTCTTCACAGTTTCTGCTAGTAGCGATCCAGGCAATCTGGAGCTGTTTCACAGCTGCAGATTAACTTGTTCATGCCACATGTGGTAATCAAAAAAACCTTGTCTCATTGTCATTGTCTCTTTATAGCGAAAACATGAGGCAGGCATGGAGGAAGAAGAAAGTGATTCTTCCCACCTACAGTTGTTGTCCCCTTCCTTCACATTTCCCTCCAAGAAAGCATGAGCAGAGTCTGACTCTCCAGTGTGCCTGCAAAGGACCAGCTCTCTCTCACAGCTCTACCAAACCACTCACCCCTTCAAGCTTCCACTTTTTCTCCTTCCCTTTCTGTATCACAGAAATGTGCATTTACGCTGCCACGTTTCCAGTGGCACTTCCATGTTGTTTTGAAACCAATACTGTATAGTACTACAATTTATAAATAGAGAGAACATTTAGAAAAAGAAAATCAGTCTTGTTGAAAGATAGAAGTAAAAACAGCCAAAATCTAAGCTTTCCTTAGAAGGAAAACCAAATGCCTTACTTCTAACTAAAAATACCCATTGTTTATACCAATAAATAAACTATTCTCCACAGCATGCTCACATATTATAGGATCAAATGTCTCCCCCTTCTTTTAATGAACTTTTGTTACAAAAATGCAAGTTAATCATGGTTACAAAGACCAAGGCCCTGCCTCCTTGGGTGTGAGACATTTGGATATCTCAGCTTTGTATGTCCTAACTTACCTAAACTTCTGAAATATATCTGTATGAATTATATGTATATGACACATAAGAAAAGCATCAACTAGTTTGGATATTTTGTTCGTGTATCAAAGAGGGCTACAGGAGTGCACTAGGGAATATGTTTTCAAAGAAACTATGGAATTTTACCTTCTCATTTCCCATTTTGTCTAAGATGTATGTGCTTATCACAACAATATCTGAGTGTCTTCTATGTCAATGCACTGAAATAAATATCACTGAACATGGTGAAGGAAATTCAGAAATTTGAATTCTAGAAAACCTCACAAATGTTACAAACTCTAACTTTACAGACTGGCAGTCTCATCTTTGCTTCCAAAACTGTTATTCAGCTAAAGACAGTGGATGTCATGTCCTCAAAATACCAAGGATATTAATTCTTTGAAAATTTACCTCTTATAGTTCAATCAAGTGTCTTCTAAAATTTTGCTCCCTTTTTCAGTAGCAACCGTACTCTCAAAAAATGGAAGTTTAAAAAAAAAAGAGATAAAAATTTACTACTTTGCTCCAATCTTGAAACTATTAAAAAACATTATCTTTTCTTGTCCACCTGAGTTGGACAAGGCTGAAAACAAAAATATCAAAGCAACAACAGTTACTAAGTAGAAACTCTGTATTGTGTGTTATCTTAACCTGTTTCTCAATTCACTTTAAGGCATTCAAAGCATACAGCCTTTGAAGTAGCCTGCCTATACTCTCTAGTTTTCTTCTGCAAAGTACAGCATATGTCAGCTTCAGACAAAATACCAAAAATGACTGTATATTTTATTAAAAGGCTATTTTTTCCTCTCTCTCTTTTTAACAAAAGTCTAATTTAGTTGTTGTTCCCTTAGGTACAAAGTACACAGTTCATAATTCATTTGATATAAAATGTCAGTTTAGATTTTTGCACTTCTTTGATAAATGAGAAAAAACATGTACATTTCAATTTCCTTCTACGAGGTTTTACTAGCAGAAGCCCCCCTCCCATTGTGCTGCTCAAAGACCTTTGTGTTAAATTAAACATCAAGATTCAGAAACTGTAGGGAATGATATTTCCAAGACACACAGTACAAATATATGAGACTGGGAAAAAAGGTAATGATTTTTCCTACCAGTAAAGTGATCTCTCCCAAAGAGCATCTTTGATCCTTGAATTAGTTCTCAGTTATAATTTAATATATCAAAACTGTCAGCAGCTTTCCTTACATTTAGACATAAAGTGATATAGTCAGCTCCACAAAGAGCAAAATACAACATTCAGGGGCTTGCTCCTCTCCCAACATGTGCTTGTGACTCTAAAGTCCATCAATATTAATGGGGGAAATCTGTGTACATCAAAGGAGACTGCAGAGAATTAATTTAATTGTATCTGTCATCACTAACAGTATGGAGTGTTTTTTCCCATATAACCAAATTCTGCCATTGATCAACATGCAAAACTCTCGGGGGGGTAATCTGCACAATGGCAAAGAGCAGAATAAAAAAATTAGTTCTGGAAATAAAACTATTATAATAACAACAAAACCACGTATATTATTCTCTTATGTAACACATGAGGCTGAGGGCAACAAATCTGAACTATCACATTTACAGAGTAAACAAGAATTCTTATCACTTCTCAAAACTGCCCACTGCAATGCTATGGCTGTCACTTCATGTTACAGTCTATTTCAACAGCTGCAGTATCAATAAATTAAGCTGTATTAGAAAATAGCAATAGAATCACATTCTGATGCTCATGCTGAGCATCAGCACTGATTAACAACATATGTCCAGAACACAGTAGCTGCTCCTTTTGCCCCTTTTGCTGCTGACACATACACTACCTCACCCTGACCAGAGAAGTGTCTTCAGCCCTGGGTTGCAACAGTACCTTCTGCCCCAGTAAATACAAATTCTATTTTTCCTCCCACAGTTGTAGAATTTCAATGGGGCAGTATTCTGCCTTCTTTGCTTATGCAGCCAGAGATTAGTTTGCTACTCAGCAAGTGGGAGATGGGAATGTTAGTCACTTTAGGATGAATAATCCACATCTCCTTTTTTCAGCCAGTGGTCTAACAGAGATAAGCTATGATAGAATACGAAAGGTGACACCTCGGTTCCACCTAACTGTGGCAAAAATCCCTAACCGTTTTTATTATTTGGTCCCTTACTAAAAATAGTATTTCAATTGACAGAAATACGATCTGGGTGTTATCCACTGAAGCAAAATATTTAATATTTAAGGTGAATAAAAAGCAATTCAGACAAGCCTATTCAAACATTGAAATAATCCATGCAAAATATATAGTTGACTTATCTGATGAATAGGGTAAAAGGATTACAACCTTTTATACCTGATCCATCCACATAAGAATATTCATACAGCATTATTAAGTAGCTACTCATCAGTCAATGAGTTCTAGATACTTTTAACAAATAAACCATTTATACAAATTAACTTTGGCTTCATATCCTCGCATAATGCTGAAGAACACATAAAACCACTGAAAGCGGTGGAAGTACGTCAATATACAACAATGAATGATCTGTTCCAAAGTATTTTTACTCAAAAGATCTTGGCTACTATCTTGTTAAAAATTGGGTAGCCTAATTGATTAAAAGTCTTAGTAACACCATCACGTTTTATTCAAACCCATGCCAGGCTGCTGTGTTTTGCCTCATATGCCGCAACACGTTTCACAGCATTTACTCCAGTCTGCACATATAATTCAGCATACGTTGAGGTAAAGGAAACACCTCGACAATATTTACTCTATACAATACAGACAGCCTTTAATCTTTCGACAAATCAAAGAGGCAGGAAAAACTTCCTCTCCGTTGTTTGTTTTTAAAAAGTGGACCGAAAAGGCTAAATATTCATCACAGAAAAATTACAGCTGCTTAATTCAGATTACAACTGTCAGGAACATCCTGTTGAATTTTTTGGATGGCACTATCAATTTCATACGAAAAACTCTCTCAAATAGACTTCTCAGTATGTAAGAGCACTCACAACTTCAGTGGAAGGAAAAAACAGAGAAAAGAGAAGTATTCTTTCTTTATATAATGCCATCTCTTCATTCATACAACTCCTTTTCTATGTGTTCTATTAGAGCTGTTTAGATAATCTAAAATCAGTCAACCTGAATTCACGTATTTTCTACATATACAGTGGCTGCATTCAAGTATGGTGATACCTTACATGGAGAGGCAACCCCCCAGTTTAAGTTGAGGGGCGAAAAGAAAGGCTAAAAAACTTTCTGATATGTATCTTATACTTTTTTGCATGAGGACAAATATAAAAATCTCTTTTACTTTCTCTTGCTAATATATGCCTTTCTGTCTATCTGTAAAATGGGAATAGAAATCCTCAATCACTTCAGAAGCCCATTGGTAAGCTGAATTAGTAAATATTTATAAAAATCATAAAATTAAATATGTCAGTATACAAATAATAAATATAATTCAATACTAGACCTATCCCATTGTCACATGAAATACATTAATTCCCTTTCTTTCCTATTTTACTTACCTGGAATCACTATAAAAGCATATTATATCTTTGTCAAAAGAATAAATAAGACCTGCATACAGATCCAAAGGAAAAAAAGACAAGCCCAGCATGTAAATATAAACATGCATATATCAATATATCATGTACATACTTGTGTGTGTGCACATGTGCATGCAGACACAAAAATAAAACTTCAGAAAGAAAAGCACAATGAGGAAAAAGCAACAAATATCAGGAATCACTACACTATAGAATCTTATAGTTGCCTTTGTTGTAAGGAAGAGGGTAGCATATAACAACACTGCACCAGAGGAGAAATGGTGATTAATGACTGATTTCTACTGAGTTTCCCTTTTCTCTCCCTTTCTGTCTTTATGGAGAAGCTTATTTCTCCTTAGGTACTCAGTCAACTAGCTCAAAGATAACTGCATAGATGTTACATGATGAGGACCACTATACTAGGAAAAAGTAGGGAAAAGTCAAACTTAAAACACCTCCAGAACACCAGAATTTAACTACATGGAGGAAAACTGTTTTAGTTCTACAAAGTGTTTTAAGAATTCAGATATAAAGTTTAAGATTTTTTTCAATTCCATTTCAGGTCCACTTCCAAACAACGCAGAAAACTCCCAAATAGGAGTTCCTACTAAGGAGTTCTTTATAACCAGGAAAAAAAAAAAAAAAAGGGAAAAAAAACAAAACAAAACACACACACACAAAAAAAACCCAGACACCAAAAAAACCCAAACCAACTCTGAAAAACACTTTTAAGACTATAATGTTTAAAAATGACCACCCCTGGTTTTGTCTGCAGTTAATGAGAGGAAAATAACAGTGATCTGATTCCCTGTACATTTCACCTTCAGCAAGATCTTAAGAGATCCTTAATTTTTTCCTTCGTAAGGTTTTGGGTTTTTTTTTTCCTGTAAGATACCAAAACATGAGGAATATGCAACAGGGTGCCAGAACTTTGCTGGATTTTTACACAGTTCTTTGCAAACAGAGGAACTTCAAAGTTTCCTCAACTGTGCAAAGTAGCTCAAAAAACCCCTTGCTGCTTTACTCAAGTGCTTTGCAATCAGCATGGTAACTGCCATAATTTAGATGCTTCAATTGCAGATAACACAGAATGAAATGACAGGGGAAAAAAAATTAAAAAAAAAATAATAATAAAAAACCCCCAAACAAACAAACAAACAAAAAAACACCAAAAAAACCACCACAACCCAGAAACCAACCCACGGACATTTGTGTTTGCTGACAGGTAATGAAAATGTCATTTTATTCTAGAAACTAGAGGGGCAGGAGTTGTCAAAAATAAATAAAGTGAGCTTTTTAGAAAAGTGGTGCAAATCATAGTAGCAAAGTAACATTAATAAAAATAAATAGTAAATTGATCTAATTCCTGATACTTGTATATATCTGGAAAATTGTTCAAAAGATAAAATTCACGGTGTGACTTTTCAAATGTCTTCTATATGTTTTCACTAGGAATTTCAATGATGCTTTATTGTAGAATTTCTTCAACAGAAAAACCTAACTTATCATGTAAAAAATGTTGACTGTAATTAGAGTACTGAACAGTGTAGTTCAGATTTACACAGAATGATTAAAAAAACACAAGCCAACTGTGAATAGGCTTAAAATTAGGTTAAAATTGCATACTACATCTAAATTGTGTACTTTTTAATGGACAATTGAAATTTATCTGAAATATATTTATTTGATGTTAGGTAATAGTTTTAAATAACGATTTTTGCTAAATTCCACAGCAGCCACTTTTCCCCATTTTTATACATTCATCTATTTTTCAAAAGTACAATCAAGCTGTAGTTTTCCAGCATTAAATTTCTCTACTGCAGATTTCTTCCGAGAGATCTTATGTAGTGCCTGGAACCTTATGCTAAGGCTAAGGTTTTGGAAAGACCTGGAGTAAGACCTCCACAATGAGGTTAATTGCCTGCTTATAAACAATCAATTGGCTATTTCAAGCAGTTGCACAGTTCTCCCTTTCTCATCTGGCACTTCCCAAGCAAGCAAAAACATCCATGTTCTTCTAGGCAACTAAAATTGTAGGTTTGATCTTCTTGCCCTCACTGTTTCATGCAGCTCCAGAAGACAGAAAGCAACCCTAAGAGCTGACAAATCTAAGTGTTCCTATGTCTGAAGCATGGAAACAGCACAGCTGTAACTATGGATAACTGCCCTGCTCCAAAAGGAGAGAATGCAGGTTCAAAGGGAAGGAGGCAATTAGAAGAAAAAAGACATAGGTGGAGTGTCATTGCCTCCTGGCACTCTCCAGTTTTATGAGTAGGGACTTACGCTAAGGTTCAATTTAAAGCAAACTTGATGCAGCCCTTTATGATGTGTGGAGTGAGGCTGAGCCCCAGCTGGCTGTAATTTAGGAAACTGAGCAGTAAAGTGGGCACCTCTGTGCCTCCTAGAGTCTGAAGATACAACCTTTCAGGGATGAGACTTCTCTCTTCTGCCATCCAAAACAGCCCCACAAAAAACAAGAACAAACACAGTATGAGCTCACTGAAAGCTGTGATGATCAGACTGGGCAAGAGGAATCAAAGAATAAAGTAGAACTAATAAAAATGACAATCAATTCAATACTGCACAGGTTAGAGAAGAATTATTGTTTCATTAGAACAACTCCCAGTTTTCCACACAAGCTCTTTTGCAATCCTACCCTTACATTCCCATGAAATCATCTTTCTGGACAGAAGGAACTGGACCAGACAATTTACACAGTTTGCCACTGACACTCTTTAATTACCTAGGTCATTGATGAGAGATACAGAAGACCTCTTTCCACCTTCCTACTCTATCCTGCTCCCTCCTTAAACTTCCTCACCCCTGCTGACTTGTTTGCAACAATTTTGTTTTAGAGATTTCCCTTCTTCCTCAAAAACGGAGACTAAATTATTCTGAAGTTTTAGGGATATAACGTAAACGTGAGAATTTGGATTTTTTAAAACATAACTTCTTTGCAATGAATAAAATAGAATAATGCCAGAAGCTTTTCCTTTTTCTAAACCACTTTCATTTAATTTTTCCCACTTTTAAATTCTGCTTTTACTACTCTACATTTACAAGAAGTGACATAAGATAAGTGAGGAAAATTGAAAAAGAATCAGAAAACATAGAACAAATAGAATCCTCTTCAATTTTAGTTTTAGTCTACAGAAAAGAAAAGAAGAAAAAGGAAAAGAAAAATAAAGAATAGGAAAAAACATGAGACACATGAGAAAACCAACTAATGTTGCATAAATACCTGAAATTTGAAGGAAAGGAATTTATTCAAAAAACAATTTTTATTATGTGACTCAATGTGATACCGAGCATTATGGAAAAACAAACCTGTCTCACAGGGAAAATTCTACCATATTCAGATTTGATTTTTCTTCCTAAATATTTCTGGCCTAACAGCTTCAGTTAGCTTTGTTTACTGAATATTCATTCATGTAACAAGGCCTGTTGGTTTCCATGATCAGCTTTCATAACCAAATGCTTTCAGATGGGAATATAAGTTGTATGATGTCGTTCTTATTTGTTTGCACAATTAGACCAATGATCCTATGATGCAGCTCAATATGCAGTCTTCAGAAGTGTTGCTATCTAAACTAACTGGCTGAAATCCTCTGGCTGCAGGTTACTGTCCTCTGTAGATGTTGAACAAACATCAACACCTACAAATATGTAGGCTCACATTTTTCTCCTGAACTATCCCAAGCTTTTAGGCAGAGACACACAGCATCCAGAACATAACAAAGGACCAGCGAAGAGCAGGTGCTTAACAAACAAAGACAGTATCTGACACCTTTCACAGCTAGACGCTGCTATGTTGTGCAAATAAGAGCATACAAATGATCAACATACTCCATAAATTACGGTAGAGATTAAAGAGACACTTCGCTGCTTAGGTAAATAATTCTTTTTCAGATTATCTTCTGTTTTATATAATACATTGGAAAAAATATGAATTCTTTGAAGCTCTTTCCTATATATATATCAGTACCAAGTTAATGGTTTGTAATCTCCAACACAAGTAACTACACAGAGACAAGTCAGCAATGTGATACAGAATTATCATCCACAGCAAGTTTCATACCTCTTGTCATTACTTGGGAATCTAGTATTTCTCTGTGCTTTGGAGGTGATGATTGAGCCCCCACCTACTTTCTTCCCATCTGATCATCAGCCTGTCTCTCTCTCTCTCTCTTATTTCTCTTCACATCTATTTTCCCAACATAATTTATATTCTTTTCTGCATACAGGACTCCACATTCCCTTCCATACTGGGGCTTTTGTGGTCAAATGCAGGGAACAAATGGATTTAACTAGAGTATAAGATACTACCAGTAGTAACTGAAACTTTCTTTTCTTTTAGTTTACCATCACTTATGACAAAGAAATCCTAAATTAATGGGGTCTTCTATGTGCCACTACATAAGAAATCGCACTCATTAAGAAGCAGATATATAACCAAGGATTCCATACAGAAGATTTTCTCCCAGATTTTTGCAGTTTTACATCCACTGTATCATTTCAATTCATTTATGTCATTAAATTAATTCTAAACTAATTTGTTCTCCAGATCTTTTACTGGCTGGCATCCTCAAATTAACATGAAGCACTGACTAGTATGTTATCTTTTACAACTTCTACCAAAGTAGTTTAGGACAAGATAAATAGAACAAATTCATTCTTTTTGGGAAAAAATATAAAACTCAAAAAAATTTACTTCTACCTCTGAGGTATGAAATTTGTCACTAATCATTTTAAACTATGCCCTTTTATGCTTCTTCCATCTCTTTTAGCTTTCTATGCAGTTCTTTGATGTAACAAAGACAGTTTCAGACAAGATTTCAGTTCATCTGGAAAAAAAGCTTTAAGTCTTGAGGCAAAAAGCAGTGTATTTAAAATTTATATACTCCATAATGCCTTTGTTCTGATCTTGAACATCCTGAAAAACTTTGCTTTCTTTTGCTTTCCGACTGAAGATCATTTGTTCTCATGGTTTCAGCTTCTTATTATGCAACAGTGACTTTAACTGGTGGTTCCAGCATTTAAGTACATGCACAGTCATGGCTGACCCTTTCTGATCAATTGCCAATCCATACAGGTTTGACTGATAAAAGAGCCAATTAGATTTAAGCAAATTAAGGGACATCACCAATGTCAACCACTTATTAAACTGAATGCTGAATTCCATGCATACAAAACACTAATGCACCAAGTCCCATTAAGAGTTGAAATCCTAACCCCATTAGTAACTCCAGACCACTACAGGGTAAGGGTCAAAAGAAAGTTTCATATTTATGGATTAACATTTGGATTCAGTTTTTATTTTTTTCATCTTTCCAAGAACTCTTGAACCTGCACTGCAATTTTAGTCAAGAGCTTAGATAAAATATATTCCTTATTTCTAGGATAGTTTTTTAAACGCTGACTTTAAGCATGGCAAATCAGCTTGATGAGAAATTAGGATATATTCAGTCAGGTAACACTAAAGACTTGGTGTGCTTTATATTATGTGCAAGACATTTTAAATAAAAAAGGAAACAAAAGAAACACATGTTGGAAAAATATTTGTATCATAATTGAAAAACAGCTTTCAGCAGTAACTTCAAAATGGAATTTTCCTTTGTCCTCTATCACTCTTACACAGTCTTCCATCAAGCTCCTAATAATGCAAATTTTTGAAACAGCTTGTTTTTTCCTTGAAAAGGGAATGCTACAATTTAACACTTATTTAAAGGCTGTGATTTTGTATATAATGAAACTTCTTTCGCTTTTTTATCATATAAAACTTCTACCAAAGTGAAATCTTGGCCACTGAAACAATAAAATTCCTTCTGAATTTAGAAGGATCTAGATTTCATTTAATGATTTAGAAAGTGCTTGTAAGTGAAGAAACTGAATACATCCCACTGTAAAATTACCATTATGCTCAATACAGTGGAACTGTATGGCATTTAGAGTCGTTATAATAAACATCATAGTAAACATAGACTGTCCTAGATATACATATGTGTGTCTTTATGTGTGTACACCTATAGTGAGAATATAGTGTGAGTGAGAGTACTTTTCTCATATGCACTGCTTCATTTATTATTCATTTCACTACAGATCACAGTCCACTGGACAATAGTACAGAAGATATCTTTAATAACTCTCACTGCTAATTTAATTCTACTTAAACACACATATCCTAGTGAATGCCACATGCTTTTCAGCATGATTTTATGTGTAAATCAGAGTAATATGTTTTCAGATCATTAACTAAAAGGAAGCATGAACTAAAACCTATTTAATCAATGAGGTATTGCTTTTAAACTACCACAAGGTCATAAAAAAGATAATTTCAAAGCTATAAGTTTTCTAATTGTAATCAACAACAATCTAATGATGAAAGAAAGTGTATCTTAATGGCTGTCATAAACTTCTGCACATCCTTGCCTATCTTTACACATCCTTTACCTTCTTATTTGGAAAAAATTTTGCTACCAAATTTTGCTATTCTATGTGCAAAACTGAACTGTGACACTGGGAATAGAAATGTCAGTGTCTTACTCCTCAGTCTTCAGTGAGCAGTAAAACTGAGATGCTGGTTTATTATTATATGACAATCTAGATTTGTTAATGTTATGTATAATTTGGCAATCAGATTAGAAAAGTCTAAAATGTGCTAGGAATTTACCTTTTCCTTCTTGCACAGTAATGTCACACAAACTGTGCAGTTTATTTATTCATTTTTCAGAAGTCTTTCTGTTGGTTTGGCCCCAAAACCAGTTCTATCTGTTTGCATGTAAACTGTTTCAACTATAATTGTATTTGACCTAGAAGTTTTATGGAATTTTGTTTTGGTTTGGGTTTTTGGCTGTGTTTTTTGGGTTTGGTTTTTGTTTTTACTTTCAAAGGATATGTGTGCCACTCTACTATTTCAGTTTATCAGCTACACCTACACATCTCAACATCAAGTTTTGTTGGGCTCTCACTTTAAAATTCAAAATTGCCTTAAATTCATTATTTACACTGGCATTTAGTTGACAAAAGCTAATTCACTAGGATGCCCATGAAAAGACAATATAAAAGGAGCACATGTATATCAGGTGGAGATTTAAGCTTCCATTTAAAAAACAAAGCAAAAAAAAAAAAAAACAAAAACAAACAAACAACAAAAAAAAAACCAAAACAAAAAAAAAAATAATCACAAAACACCAACACCCAAATACGCACAGTGTTTAGGGAGTATTTGCTCTATTCTCTTATTTCAAATTTTTAAAAGCCTTATTCACTGTAAGCTAGCACATGGCAATTGGCTTGCTTAGAGCTAGACCAGTTTGTGGATACTGACTCAATGTATTACCAATGTTTTATATTACTATTATTAAACAAATTATCTAAGTCTATCCAGTAAGTGCTTTTTGTCAGCACTTAACTTTTATTCTAAAACAGATTACAACATGCAGGTAAATCTCTCTATATTCTTAGATTAGATTAGCTGTCCATGACAGAATGCAACACCATATACAGAAAAAAAAATGAAGTACATAATGCACTTCTCACCTACATAATATGTTATCTATACAACTACTTGTTTTCATTCTCTAGTTCTTAAATTGAGCAATGTGACAAATTAGAAGCTGAAAAGAACAATTTTGTTAGTAAGAACTAGTAATGCAAACACATTCTTCTGAACTTCCAGTCCTCAGTTGCAATAATAAATAACATTTTGTTCAACACAGTATTTGTGTAATTGTTACATGCACAGAAAAAGCACTTTTTCATACTTACCTCCTGGAGGCATGACTACAGTTATAGCATCACTTATCAAGCTGCCCTGACTGTTGGAAGCATTCACTTGTACTGTGTAGTTAGAAAATGGAATCAGTCCTTTAATGGGTACCCATACGTTGGATTCGTTGCTGCTGCATAACATCCGAGTACCATTTACAATAGAATAATTAGCTGTTATGAAAAAAGGAGGGAGGGGGAGAAGAACAAATGTTAGAACCTGCATCTGCTACAATTTGCTGTCTTTGTGAACCGAGTCTTATTTCTACTCAAATGAAAAGCTGCCATTGATACCAATAACACAAAAAATGGGCTGTTTGGAAGAAAAGATATTATTCACCACTTTGTCCTCCTTTTGCTAGCACTTTGTAGTACCTGTAAAAGTTGCAAAAGAAATTAATCAACCACGTAGTTGCAAATCTGACTGCTATATACTGGAAACAGAAGCCAGTTCTCAGAAATTACTCATGTTCCAGTTGTATAGTAGCTGCAAATTCAAAACTTTAATGTTATTTTTTTGCCTGTGAAAAAAATGGTGAACTTTTTGAAATACTTGAATGGTGAAACTTTTTGAAATTCTTGAATTTGCTAGAAAAACACTAACCTTAGGAGTTTATAAGCTAACTCCATTGCATACTAAAGAATGAGTCATATGCAGTAAGAAACATGTGTTTTCCAGCATGGCCTGCAGTCCTCTCAAAGATAATACAAGAATAATACAATTATTTGGTCTATCAGTTGAAATCAGCAGAGGACACCACAGCAATTTATGTTTCCTTTACAATCCTTTTAAGATCTCAAACTTAAGATAAAACAATATTCTACCCTACAAAAATAACAAAATAAATCTTTCCAAAATACCTGTTGAGTAAGACTAGAAAACAGAAAAAAAAATATGTCCAGTAACGATTTTTTTTTTTAACTCAAGATTTCACTCACATCTCTGAGAATAAAGTTGAGCTTACGTAATTATCCAGTACTTTGAATATACAAAGTGCTACATAAATGATTAATATTATTACTACTCTCCATCATGGAGAACTCCCACATTGATGCCAGTGGTAATTCTGCATTAGAAACAGTGGAAACATGTAAATCTGAGACCACAGGTATGAGAATGAGATTAAACAAAATTTAACTATTAAAAATACCTAAATAAATTAAGACATTGTCACAGGCAGAATACAGATTGAACAGACTGAATATTCACATCTGAGTCCTCTACAAAACCCAAAAAAGAATTTAAAATATCCTAGAAACTCTTTTAATTACTTTTTAAGTGATACACATTGGGTTTACTAATTTTTATGCAAGTTTCAAATGAACTGTTAAAACTGAAATGTTATTAAGCCTGAAACAATTTTGCCAAATATTTCATATTTCTATGACATGCAATAACGTGCATATGCACATTTCAGTCATGCCCACATTACATTTTACCATGAATTAATCATGTGGACTTTCCTCTAATTTTTGGATTCCTATAAGCAACCTGGGATAATGGTTTTAAACTGGAAGAGGGGAGATTTAGATTAAGAAATTCTTTACTGTGAGGGTAGTGAGGCACTGGAATAGGTTGGTCAGAGCAATTGTGGATGCCTCATACCTGGGAGTGTTTAAGGCCAGGCTGGGTGGGGCTTTGAGCAACCTGGTTTAGTGGGAGGTATCTCTGCCCATGGCAGGGGGGTTGGAACTCCATGATCTTTAGGGGCCCTTCCAACTCTAAGCATTCTATGATTCTATGATACTATGATATGGTACAAATCCAAGCCATTCCATTATTTTGATAATCACAGAGCTGCACAAAGGGTGTTTTCAGTTACCCTGCTGGTAACACACGTCAAACTTACTGTACGGGAGGGGAGAGTTTTATGAAACTCTTTTTATAAATTTTGTAATCTTGTGCCTCATTGCTCAAATTCTACCTGGATTACACCATGCCATAAGCACCAGACTGTCCAGACTACAGTAATTTGAGTGTAGAATAATTTTGTGAAACCCAATGATTTCTTTTGGATTCCGCTGAATTTTAATTAGCCTGAGAGACCCCATTTTGTAAACAGAAATGGAGACAAAATTCTTATCGTGCAAGAACAACACTTTAACATTCAACATTCCACAAGCAGACAGTTCTGCAGAAGCAAATTATTTTGTCCGAGTCTACTTTTATGTACCCAGACTACTAAACCAGCCATCGAAAAATACATCCGCATTACTTAATCTCAGCTCTTAAATTGTATATAAAACCCTCCTTCTGCATCTTTGTGCAACTGTCCTTGTGTGTGATTTGGGAGTAGACACAATCCAATGAAGGACATTTCTGCCATTATCTATCTCAGGGGGTTTTGTGCACCAACACGCAGGCTGTGACTTAATATTTGCAATATTAAGTCTTATGCACCTATTGCTTTACAAACAATAATAAAGTCATTAGAAATGGCCAACTGACATATACATTCTTAAAGTCCTAGTGATGTGAGACACTTAAGGGCTTGGCTGGCTGTGAATTAAAAATGCAATTTTCAAATATTTAAGCTATAATGTGTACAAAAATTTGAAACCCCAGTGTTGACAGATCAAGGCACATAGAAAAAGTTAATTTTCTCACTGTTTTGTCACATGGATTGCTCTTCATGTGCCCACTTTTTTTACAAAGCTTTGAATTTGTCCTATCTACAGTACAGTTTTCACATGGTAATATTTTTGTTCTCATCCACTTGAGCCCAGAATGAAAGCACGCACTTCCTCTGCTAATATTTTTATTCCACTATTAATCTTTCTTCCAATGATTAACTATACTATATTTTTAAAAACACAGTTTCAAGTAATTCAAGAAAAGGAATTAAAAGGATAACACTCTATTCCAAGTTGCCTGGATAACAACATTAATATACAGTAATTATACAATTAGTTGTAACATTAAATTCTAGTTATAGCAGAGTGATTACTCTGCAATTATAAGAAGTATATAATTACTCAATAATTAGGAGAAGTATGTAATTACATAACCATTTTATTCAGCTCAAAAATGAACTCGCAAATTTACAATGAGTTAGACAACACGGCAGTTCAAAATTTTTCATTGCTTCTAATAAAAAGCGAGAAGCACTTGCAAGTTTCCTAACCTGAAATTTACACAGAGAAAAAGCGTTTAATTCCAGCTGCCAGCCAAGCAACTTTCTGCCGCTGGCAAGTAAAATATTTTTTAAAATGCAAGTCTTGTTGGGGATGGCTTGCAATATTCATTTTTGCCACTTCTCACTGCTTAAACTTTGCTTTCAATGGGCTGGAAAATGCAGACACACAGGTTCAGCCTGACAGAAAGTGATACAGCGATAACCCTGTCATATCGCTCTGTGCCATTCCTGCCCAGACTGCTTCAGTGTGGACCCTATTTTTGAGTATAAGTGGATAACGCTTCTCTTTTTCCATTTTTCATGTGTATTTTTCTCTCAATCCTGCTCACAGGTCCTACTGTAGCCTACCACCAGGTCTGCTGCAGACCTAAACAGCTGCTGCTTCAGACACTGGTAAAGTCCTAAGACACACTGTTTTACTTCAGAAAAGTGGTTTCTATGAGAATACCTTAATTCTTGCACATTTCTGCCTTGTAACTCCTGCCATGAACAGTCCCTAGCATTCCAACAAGCAAGATTCCCTCAAGACACAGCTAACATGAATAACCTCACTAAGGAAGCAGAAAACATGAATAACCTCACTAAGGAAGCAGAAAACAATCTCCTACAACTGGCTCACCATGTTCTTCAACATTTAGACACACAAGCACCCTTACCAAAGGACGAATTCAGGTGGAAGGGGGTTTAGAGTCACCATCTCCTATAAGCTATCAAAAATGTACTAAACCCTTGGCAGACATTAAAGTCTTCCCCACGCTCCTTAATCTTTCTATATTTTTGCATTGTGATAGTTTTGTTCTTTCACTAGCCTTCCTGCTCATAAGGCTTTACATTTCCCCCAGTACTTGTGAAGGACTTCTTCGGCTAAGCCTGATATTTAAGAAAAAGCTGTGCTGCTTTCAGTTTATTTCTAGTTTATATCAAAGTATCACATTTTTTCAGGAAAATATTATCTAAATGGAGAAATTAAGGCTAAAGAATATCTATGTACATACTTAAAAACTATGTATACTTGAAACTAAGTAATAAAACACGTTTAGCTTAAAGAGATACATGGATACATATTCCATTCAAAATTCTTGCTTAAAACTACTAAGCTTCACACAGCATTCCAGTTGGTATTTGTGTCTGAAGGTTCCCTGTGGTTTTGGGCGGACGCTGAGGGGGGCTCCCAAGCAGATGTGCATTCTTGCTACTGAGTACACCTGTAAACAGGTGATTAAGGCTCCTGTGGGTCAGTGGTGCATAAATTACTGCTGTCCTGGGTCCCCCATCCTATGGGGTTCACTAGATTGAAATAACATAAATGGGTATCCTTTTCCATTCTTGTTATAATCATTGTCACAATAATTTTAATGCCTCATATATTCCGTAATTTTTTTTCTGTGTGCTGTACTGCTCTGACCTTTTCAATATTCTGTAATTTGACTGGCTGGCCATTTCAAGTTCTCTCCTTTTTACAGCCTTATTAACTTGTGGGGAAGAGGTGAAATGGACAGCCAATCAGAATACATAATATTGCAAAGGTCACAGTGGTACAGTATAGTATCAGCAGACACAGAATACTGTATATTAGTCATTAGCGTTCTGATATCTTATTCATGTGACAAAGGTTGTAAGGAGCGCAGAAAATGGTACAACATGAAACCGTTCTTATGACAAAGACTGCAATGGAAAAAAGAAATAATACAAACTAAATGCATTCATCTCACATTTTAAAAATGCCTTTTTTCCAGAATTTGCCTCATTTAAAGGTACTCTTCTTACATGGATGAAATTTAATAAGGAAAAGGGTAATAAATTGAGATGTTTCTTTCTATGTATCAAACAGTAAAAGCTCGCATTTCATACATGTGGGCAATCTTTTTGAAGTTATCAAATATTTTTACTACTAGCATTGCATTGGTTATTATTCAAGTTTAAACTTAACTGGCCTAATGTGTCGGTATCACAAACACAACTATGCTGCTGAGTATAGGAAGCAAGAAGGCCATTTTTAGATTTCTACCTCTTCCTCTTTGCGGTACTGTAGAAACTGGCTGACTTCCCACCTTAGCTCCAGATTTGTCTGAACTTAAATGTTATTGCAGGACCATAATTTGTGAAATGCAGAGAAATTTCCAAATAAAAGTACTTAAGCCTGAAACATTCAAATCTTACAATCACAAATGTTTAATAAACTAGTATTTTTTCAAGATAATGTGAGGCTTTAATCACAAGAGTACACGATATATTGTGTTTTACTACATGGGAAAAGTTATTTTTTGGGCTAATTTAAGGCTTTGTGTCATGATCTGAAATATTATTAGCAATCTATATACTGTTTCCATTATGTATATGCCTGATAACCCCTTTTACATTAGAGAGCATGTTACTGACAATATTCAAACAGATAGAAGCAGAACTACTGCCACTGTAGAAAACTACCCAAAGAATAAAGGTAGCAAAAATCCAGTTCATATGAGAATCTGAAGAATTACACAAAGATTACTTAGTTAACTATTAGAAAAACTTACAGTTATTTTTATGCCTGCTTTATATGTGTGTGAGCATACAGAGGTTAAGCATCTCATTTTAGGCCACAGAAAAAGTTAATGTCAGAATAGCACAACAGAAATGAAATGAGAAATCACTTGTTCCCCACTTGCCCCATCCTTTCATTTGTCTCATCCTCACTGAGCAACAAATTCTGTTCCTGTCCTGGTTACTGGCTCTTTGGCACCAAGTCATTCTGGGGGAAATTCTGTGACTATGAACACTTCCTCTTTAGTAAGCTCATTCTTTTGTCCATTAGTTTTGCCTATTCTTCAGCCTCATTAACTTCTACGCAAGCTATTCCTTTCCTCACAGCTATGATTTTTCTTCTCTCCTGCCCTTTTCATGCTGCTTCTAGTGCAGTATTCAGAATAAAAAAACATGACTTTCCATTCATTCCATTATCCCAATAAAATACAACTAAAAATCTTTTCCCAACATCATTGGTGATTCTTTTGCTAAGAACTGTAATACCGAACTGTTTTCCAATTGTCATCCCAACTGTTATACAAGATCATATGAAGTGGTTTCTGTGCTTTGATGGCATACCCCTCTTTTCAACAAAGCGTTGNGGGTGTTTTGGGGTTTTTGGTCATGTTTTGCTTTTTCACATGAGTACACTGTCGATTTTGTACCATAATCTCCTTAAGCACTATTTGTTCCTCTGCTCCTGTGTTGACAGATACATTGTTCCTAATGACATATGGTCTCAACCAATCAAACTTAAAGTCTCTTAAAGAATTATAGCAAGTCTTCATTCTCATGGGCCAGGGCGAATTGTTGAATGAGGCAAGATGGGTAATTTAAAAGCATTATGGCAATATGTTAAGACTGAATCCATAATATCCATCTTCCTGTAAATAATGAACAGTTCCCATTACCTGCATTGAAAAACCTTAACTTTTTCCTTTTGCCCTGATAATTAAAGAAGATTTTACTTGTAAGACTGAAAAAATAGAAAATAAGAAAATATTTAAAGAACAGTACAAAAGTCCTGATGGTCACATACAACGGAAATCTGAAAGTTTAAAGACCCAGATGTAGTTTCTGAGTGTACTACACAAGTTGGTTCTTTGCATCCCAGTTTTCCTCACTTTAAAAGAGGCAAAGGCACCTTCTTTGACTTTCCACAGACTTAAATTTGGTACAGGAACCTTCGGCTCTCTTGAGATATATTGAATGCATACGATAAACATTCTCTCTGTCACTCTGAGCTGGAAACCAGTACAGGCTGGGGGCTGATGCTGGAAAGGTGCTCTTTTGCTTTGAAAAAGATAGGGAGGTCCTGGTGGAAAGCAAGTTGAACATAGCAATGTTCCTGGGCTGCATTGAGAGAGGCATTGCCAGCAGGTCAAGGGAAGGAATTCCTCCTTTCTATTCAGCCCTGATGAGACACATCTGGAGTGCTCACCCAGTTCTGCGCTCCCCAGTAGAAGAGGACAGACATGACTTACTGGAGCGGTGCCCTTGCAAAGATTATTAAGGGCTTGAAACATCTGTCACACAAAGAGAGTTTGAGAGAACTGAGGTTGTTTAACCTCAAGAAGAGAAAGCCTGAAGGGGAGAGAATCTTGCCAATGTGTAAAATATCCGATGTGAGAGAGTAAAGAAGCCAGACATTTCTCAGTAGAATATAGTAACAGAACCAGAGTCAATGGGCACATACAGAAAGACAAGAAAGCCCATTTAAACAGAAGAATAAACATTTTTTTTACTGTGAGGTTTGTCATACACTGTTGTTACCCCAGATAAGTTGTGGAGTCTCCATCCTCAGTGAAATTCAAAACCCAACTGGATACCATTCTGGGCAATGTGTGCCAACTGACTCCCAACAGTTTAAACTGCAAAAGGGGAGTTAGACTAGATGATCTCTAGCGGTGCTCTCTGACCTCAGCTGCTCTATGAAAATTTGCAGAATACTTCAAGAACCCTAAGGCAAAGCAGGGGTAATCATTATGATGAAAGTATGTTCCTGTCAGTAGAAATAAGTGATCATTAGTGCTACAAACACAAAGGAAAGTGCATTTATATGCTCATTAATTCTATAGACTCAAATATGAATAAAGCCCACAACTTGATGGGGGAGCTCATACAAGAAAGTCAGCATAGACCCCATGGACAGTTAATGACTACAGCCAAGATTAAGCTCTGTCATGATGGCAAAGAGACAAGAGTGCTTGGTGTGTGGTCTTGTCTATCCTTTTCAGCTTCCAATTCAGCGCCATGAGGCTTTCAACTTAAAAACTCTATATTTGTAAGATTAAACCGTCAGGAAGAAGCTTTTTTATTTGAATTATGGTTTTAGGTTTTCTCATAGTCTTTCATAAACACAGAAATGTGCAACGAATCTTGCAGTTGAGTCTATCTCACTAAGATATTCCAGTCTAAACAATATATTCAGTATAGTGCTAAATCTCAGCTGTAAATATATTTATCTGTATTTAATTCACTTTGCTGCAACAGCACAAGGGGCATCATTCCTAGACACCCTCCCACACTGTACTAAGTGCTGTAGGGACACACTGTAAGAACTCAAGCCATGACCTAAAGAAATCATAAAATAGGGGTGAGGTCACCCAACTCTGGAAAGAATTCTATGAGTAGAAACAACTTGTGTGAATTTCACAGAGGCTTTCATTATCCAGGTGCTCTTATCCTGACATGAAGACGAGAAGGCATCCCAGCACAGTTTAGTACCCTAAATGCCATAACATCATGTTGTCTATAAATGACCAGAAGGCATCAAATAGCAAAAATGTTTGCTGCACTTGGAATGTTGAGCTCATGGATAGAGCACATAATTATTGATTTAATCCATTTTGTTTGAGGGGTTTTATAGCCAAATGATTGGAGTTTATAAAGTTTATTTCAGAAGAGATTTTACCCACTAAAAAATTTCCAGAAACAGTTAGCTTTAAAATCTTCAAGTTTGTTTTTTCATAGTTAGAACATTCATTCTTTAGCTGCAGCAGTACATAAATGGAGATTATCACAGTATCTGGTTTCAGAATCTATGCCCATAATTCATGGATGCCAATAAGAATTTTCCATTCCCCAGAGACACTATCAGAAGGAGACTAGCTAAACACACAGAGCAGAACTCAGTCTCAAATCCATAATCAAATATCTAGATTGATTGTGTCACTTGCACTTGTATTGATTTCAATTGGAGCAGCTGACCCAAGGGAATAATAAAAATGTGGAATAAAACTGATTTATGAGAACAAAATAAATCCTTTTGTGAGTGGTAATGAATTGGTACTATTTAACCCTTTCAATCACAAAGGGAGAACACTATTTATTTTTTCAGAATGCTGAGTTAGCCAAAAGAAGTAATATAAAAAATGTCAATACTGTCAAATGCCATTATACTTCGTTGTAGTACTTTGGAAGGAATGAAGCTCTAAACTTGATCTAGGATTTTTATTTGACATAAGACATTCTTTTGGCTTTTCCAGTCACCCTACATCATAAATGACGCACTTGTAGATTGAAAGAACCAGAGAATCACTCAGGTGTTTGTTGCACTTACTCATAAAATAGCTCCTTCTAGCCTATTTAGGGCAAAACCATGTAGAGTAACATAAACAGCCCTATCAACCACACATAAAAAAATGACTTATCATAGTATTGTAATCTTTCTGACATAACACTAGAAAGTTGCATAGTCAAAATTTAATTTGATTGTTCTTATACAGTTCAAAGAAAAGCTTCATCAAAGCATGTCAAACAGTAATTTTCATTATGCTTTCTCTGCTTGAGAAAATAGATTTTACATTAATTTGTAGAGAAGTGTATTTGTTTGAAACCAACACATACAAGTATCTAAACACAATATCTTCCTCTGTGGGAGCCCTAGTCAGACTATATATTTTTGTTTGGGTCCTATATTTACATCATTGACACTAATAATTTTGTGTCCTATGTCATAATTGTTTTTTTGCATTTAGGATTTACCATAGATACCTAGGCACTGTCAATGTAGCTTTCTCAGTCTTCATGCGGGTTAGAAGCTCTAGAAGACATTCATTAACTAAAAGAGTATTTTCTTAGGAGAACTGATTGGCAAATTCCCTTTTACTCGATACTGTTTACTGGTGCCGTGTCTAGAAGATTGCTATTATTCCCTAGACTATTCCAAGAGAGCAGGGATGGTCTCAAAAACTATCCTGCTATTGGCTGTCATCAGGAGTTTCAGCCTGTAATATGTTCCTCACAGAAATTGGGTTCAGGCTTAAGTACCTACATTATAATATGAAAGCCAATAAATTACACTGTACAATATAGAAACAAACCAGTGTATATGTGAAAAAAATATAATTATTGAACAGAGAGATGCAGAAAATAATTTAAAACACTACCTGCAACCTGATGCTAGAGTCTTCACCAAACAGTCCAATGTAGAAATTAGAGGGACTGATTTTTGCTTTCCTCTGAGACACTTGTACCAAGGAATAGAAAAGAAAAGCACATCTGGTGCTGAAAGAAATCATGCTACTAGATGGTGTATTGTGAAGCTATTCAAAATCTACTGAAGCTTGAATAAACATTACCCAAAAAGTGCATGCAAAACTATGAGTTTTCTAGACATGCACATCAAACTTTAAATGGCATATTACTCAGTGCAGAATTACCCCTGCTCTAGAGAAGAGATTAAACATGACTATTTGAAAATGGATCTACTTTTTTTCCCCTCAAACATCCTTGAAACTAGTGAGCTTTATTAGTGAAGTTGTAGTTAAAACTAAGGAGACAGACACAAAAAATGAGGGATGAAATATGAAAAAAATCTCCTTAATGGCTGACTTGGAAAAGCAGCTAAGGGCTCCCAAAAAAGCATCCCACTTTGGAAGTGGGGGAGGACGTCTCTCTGGTGCAGCAGGTGGTGATGATCTATATACCAATGCTGTTGCTCACAGTAGGGATGATGGTTTTTTGCCCTGCTGTCCTCAGCCGCTATATACTTTCCATCGGGAACTGCTCAAACTCCCTGTTGGTTTTTTCCATTTATGATGCTATTTGTGCTGCATGGATCATGTTAACATGTTGCAAGTGTTGTACACTGATTGGTCACTAAACATCTGTGTATGTATATTAATGTAAAATACTTATCAAGCATTTAAATTATTATTATTGACTTTGCTGTGTACTAGTTTGGGGAGGTAAAGACCTGGTCAGTAGAGGCAATTCTCATAGCATGATAGCTGCTGCCATGAAGATCTATTGTAACAACACTATTGGAGTTTGCAGGTGCAAGACCATGAGAAAAATAATCCAAGAATAACAGCATGGGAACTATAACAGAAACTACTTCCAGAGAGGCTCTGGAAAATACTGCCTCAGCAGCTTCAGGGTCCTTAGCATTAATTATGTTAAGGCACTAAAATACCTTGGGCACTGTGCAACATCATAGCAGTATAACCCAGTAAATATTGCTTTATGTATTACAAAGGTAACTGGTAAATTACCAGTATCATTATCACCACAATTTCTCAGATTCTCACTCCTTTTCAAAACTTTATCTTTCTTTTAATGTCAAGGATCTCTACTCTCCTTAGGTCAGATTCTTGAAGAAAGGATTCTTCTTATTATTAGTAATATGAAATTTAGTGTGCCTACTGTATAAAAAAAAAAAAAAAAAGTAAACGAGGATTGCTACTAGGTAATTCAGGTTGCAGAATGTATTGGGTTACTGTGCAATCCTAAATTACTGGAGAAAAGTTGGAATGACTTTCCCTGTCCTTCATAGATAATGGTGTTTCCCTGTCACAGGTACACATGTATTATAAACATTTTTGGTAAGTAATCATATGCAGGAAGAACACGGTCCTTATATTTGCCTATTACGGAAAAAATATTCATATTTCTTTGGTACAAGCGTTTTCAGCTCGTTCAGCTGAATGTTCAGCTATAGAAGATAAAGGGTTGATAACTACTTACAATAGGAAAACAAATTAGCAAGCTTTTTAAGAAATAGCTTGTCTTGAAAATAAATGGCATGCTTTGATTACATATATAGAATGACTGTAATGGCATTTTTGTAAAAGAAATTTTCTTGCAAATATTAAAGAGCATTCCAACTTGTATCTATTGTCAAGTATTGCATATTCAGTTGCAGCAACTGTAAATCACAGTCTATATTTAGATAGTTATATTTTGTAGTAATTATGTAAATAACCACATCTAAAAGAAATTCACTATGAAAATTGGCCTATCAAGTCTCTAAATGTTTTAGTAATTTCTGAAACACATTTAATTCTCAAAAATTGTTGTGTTTGTTTTAAATTGTCAGATCTACATGTAAAACACCTCCCCCTGCATCTTTGAAGATAACATCCCACAGAATTTTCATTCTCAATTCTCAAGCCTTCAACATAAGACAGGCTAGGAACCTTAACAGGCTTCAGGACTCCTCTCCCCTCTTCTGCTGGCATCTGCAGGTAGCATGTCTTCCCCCAGCAGATATTGCCTTTTTGCACTAGTCTGATTTGCACTATTATGTATTTGAATTCTGATAGATGAGTGTCTTGAAAGCATTGTGCCCAATCAGGATTATAAGAGGAACCTTCCAATATAAGCTAATTTAATAGATAGTCTGTGTTTCTTTCTATTTACTTATATATTTAGTAAATATTGAACTAAAAAGATCAGATGAACAAAATTCTAAGGTATATATGCAAAAACTTGTTTATAGATGTAGCTGCTTACACACACACACAAAAAAAAATAATGCTGTATTCTGCCATCAGATTTCTCTAGTTTCACAAGAGAATGAGTAGGCTGCAAGGAAGCTTTCTGGCACAAAATTCAAAACAAGCAGTTACTCAATGAATAATTTTCCCTTTAGAAAAACTATGGATGAATTTCATTGCTGAAAAGTAAGAATCCTGGACGATATGTCAACAACAGAACTTATGAAAACTAGAAGAAAAAAAGGAAAAAAACCCACCATAACTCAAAACTGAAAATGACATACATTGATTCCTATATTCATGAACAACAAAGAGTTCTGAGTATAACCCTGCAACTTTGTGTTGTGAAACTCCCTAAGGACATATAGTTAATTAAGGATTCTCTTTATGTTAAACTTGCATTCAAATGCATCACAACATCCAGGGGACTACAGATTTGGATTCATTTTGTGCTAATGCAGTCATCTGACACAGGTAGGAAGATAAGAATTTCCTCCAACTCTCTCCTCTGGAAAATAGGTAATACCTGATTCTTCCTGTACTAGAACTTAATTTCAGATATACGCATGCAATTAAAAATGACCCTGTACTTAATCTAAACTACCCTGAGGGTACATAGGACTGAACGAGGAAACTACTTGAGGGAAATAAGCCTGACTCTGTCACCTTTCTTTCCCCCTCAGGTCCTCTGAGAATTGGAAGTGTATCAGATAATAACAAGAACTTTAACTCATAAAAAGAGAAAAGCTGTTTGTGATCTGGTAATATGACTATTTCAAGCCTTGGACTAACCAATTGAAAACAAATTTCTCTTTGAGGCTTTTTTCAAGGAGGCACTGGGACTTAAATGACTTGAGGCAAAGCAACTTGTCTTTGCAGGAAAAAAAGTTGCCTAAGCATTGTAGAATTGGGACAGAGCCCTCAATTTATAAAATCATATTTGATTTCTACATGCAGGTTCTGGGAACAAATACTCTTCTGGAAAACACACCTGTATAGATCAGAATGGTGAAACCGACTCAACAAAGCTCCTTCCTGTATTTAACAAGTACTTTCAACGGGAAAGGTTTTCAGAAAAATAAGTAGTTGAATTAAACAATGAAGGCTAATTGATACCGATATCTGTCTTGCATTTGTAGTTACAGCATGGTCTAACTAGGGAAAAATTCATTATTAGTATCTTCTGTTGGCAGAAAATTTAAACTATCTCCTGCTGACCTACATTTCAAAATTGCAATTCCACAACAGTATTTTCAAACACTTTATGATAGTGTTTCTTTCTCTTCTCTTCCAACTTGGCTACTGATAAGTCTTGAGTAGGTGTACATTATATACCAAGACCTTGCCATGCTAGTATCTAAAAATCCAAAAGTATCATCAGTAGTAAACAGCAATGAAAAACCAGGACATGAATTAAGAAACATTTATGTTGGATTCCAAAGTCAGGAATTTAGAGAAGTCAGTACAGTTAGAACATTCTATCTTGCTTTTATGTATTGCAATATAGTCTTTTCTAATGTATTGTTCTTACCATAAGAAGATAAATATTCCCCACACCAACTTTAAATCTTATGCAAACTATTTATGATGATCTGGCCCCATTAGAAAACAGTCTAGAACTAAATACAACTTATTGTAATGACGAAATAACCAATAAGCTCTCAGGCTGTTCACTCTAATTCCTTTGAGGTATGCATATTTGTAAAAATAGCTGGATGGAAAGTTATGTGATATCTTAAACAAATATGATGACTGGCAGACACATTTGGTGGAAAAACAGTCTACATAAAACATTAAGATAGTCAGAGACATACATTTGTGAAATTTGAAAGATTTGGAACAGCACAAAAAAGGAACTAAGCTATAGAATAATCAGCATTAGATCAGCTGGGGTCTCTAGCATGTTGGAATAACAAGTTCATGACAGAGAAAGTGTTAACTTACATGTTATTTAAACACTTTCCATGTCATCAACCTGCTATCTCAGGATACCATATGCTATAGTAGGGCAGCGATAAGATAACAACACATCGAGCAGAGTTTCACAATATACATTTGGGATGGTGGTGTAAAAATATAGAAATACAACATGCATTAGAAAAAAATTGCTCGTTCTCACAGTGGCATGCTTTGCCTTGTCCATGGGCTGTTCTTACACAAAAGTAGTTTTGTGCTTCAAAAACTGTGTATTTCATGAGTCCATCCCTCAGAAGTGTAACATCTCTTTTTTTAAAAAATAAAATAAAATAAAATAAAATAAAATAAAATAAAATAAAATAAAATAAAATAAAATAAAATAGCCATGGAGTTATGTTA
>VZRU01016781.1:484027-502494 GCA_013398155.1 Pedionomus torquatus | reverse complement strand
CTAAATCTCACACTATCAATCCTATCACATTTGACAGGCTTCTTAAAGCAAAAATCTCTTGGGGTTCCATGTCTAGTTGCATGTAAAGCAAGGGTATTAATGGCTGGTATTTGCCTTACATTAAATAATTATAAATACATATTATATAAAAATATTACAATTATCTCAGAGGAAAAATACTTAAATACAGACTGATAAGGACATCCCTAAATGTAATGTGTTTTACAGGGAGAAAAAGGAAACCACTGCAGGTACCATAGGTACTGTAAATACTTCTACTAGTAGCACTAACCCTTTAAAGTAATGAACAAATCTTTATTGTTTCCTTTAATATTTATGTTAAAAGCATAAATCATAATGAAATAATTTGAAATTAACATGTGTATATGTGCATCTATTGGACACTCACTGTAACTCAGTGTAATTAATTAGACTGTTATTTTAAACTGTTTCTGCAAACACAGCACTATGCAACACCTACAGTCTGAGAAGCAGCTTGTTGGTCAACACTGAGCTTTAGTTATTTCCCCCAGTAGCCAGAGAACAACCATCTCTAATAAGCTGATCCATTATCTCGATTTTACTTCTGCCTTTGTCTTATATGACTCTGATGAAGAAAAGGGAAAAAAAGAGCATTTCAGAACAAAAGGGCTAGTAGTCTGACTTTGAGATATGAAGACATTTTTCTAAATTATGCAATAATTCTTTTTGTCCGCGGACAAATTAATTAGCATTTCTATTTCACCAGTATATGTTCCCAAAGCATTCTGAGAAAAACTTCAAAGTTGACCCAAAGTTTACTTACTTCTCAAAACTTGCTGGCTCTTCCTTAAGTTTATTATACATGAAATACTGAGCACATTTTTGTAATTTACAAGGCTTCATGTGTAACACATGGTCACTATGAAAAGATGCAGTTTCTCCTGAATTTTTAAGTCTAGGTAGCTAGACTAAATCTTTACTACACTGAAGATAAAATCTTTATTGAGTATAGTGCAAATATGTTTTGCTTATGAGAAGAAACCCAGCAATGCAAATTAAGCTTAAACTGAAGCTTAACATAAGCTTACACACTCTTCCCTTTTTCTTCCTCTTCTCCCCTCCCAAGGTACAGCCATATAATCTTTCAATGATATTCCAGACATTTAAGATAAAAAGAGGTTTGGAATCTAAAGTGCTACAAGCATTTTACGTTTAAGGTACAATCTAGAGGTCAAATCTTAAGCAAACACACTTTTACCTACCTCAACTTTGCTGACTATAAACACAACTAGTCTCTCACAAAGACAAGAATTTGCAGGAACAAGTACTGGTTTAGTTCACTGAATAATCATTTTTTACTATACTAATATTTCCTGTAAAAATTCCATATAGCCTTGGAAGACACAGTCCAGATCAAGACTTAATTTTACCTATAAACTGTACACAAGTGAGGTTTCTGAAAAGTGACCATCTATGGAAAATTTTCAACTGTGAAAGAGAGAAGGTTTTTATGTGAATAGATTTTAAAAAAGCAGACCTCAAATAATATGCAAGACTATAATGGATATGTTCTGAAGAATATATGATTCTTTATTGAGGTCACTAGAATAGTGAGGGCTCAAAACAAAATATCTGAGGTCACATGCAATTTCACAAGTGTCTCCATATCTTGCCCTCAACTAAATGGTCAATATTGCACATATTTCACTATTTACATATGTGACAGAAATAGAGTTCTGCTGTAAAGTGCATACACTGGACCATGTTCCACAAACCCTTTTGTTATTGATGAGACAATGAGACAAAATAAAATGTGTGTATTACAAATACATTCAGCATACCATCTTCCAAATGTCTTTTTTCTACACCTGGTACATAAATGGCATTTCTGCAGAAAGCTACAACAAAGAATTAGGTATATTTTTTCCTATTTTTTATGAAATGACTATTTTTCACAAAATAATTTAAGTTGGTCTTAATTTCCCCAAAAATGGAACTCAGAAATTCAATACCCCTGTTTGGATAATCATAGAATGGTTAGAGTTGGAAGGGACCTTGAAGATCATCGAGTTCCAACCCCCCTGCAATAGGCAGGGACACCTCCCACTATAATAGGTTGCTCAATGCCCCATCAAGCCTGGCCTTAAATATTTCCAGGGATGGGGCATCCACAACTTCTCTGGGCAACCTGTTCCACTGCCTCACCACCCTCACAGGAAAGAATTTTTTCCTAACATCCAATCTAAATCTCCCCTCTTCCAGTTTAAAACCATTACCCCTTGTCCTATCACTACACTTCCTGACAAAGAGTCCCTCTCCTGCTCTCCTGTAGGCTCCCTTCAGATACTGGAAGGCTGCTAGAAGGTCTCCCCGGAGCCTTCTCTTTTCCAGGCTGAACAGCCCCAGCTCTCTCAGCCTGACCTCATNTGAACTTCATGTGATTTGCACTAGCCCACCTCTCAAGCCTGTCCAGGTCCCTCTGGATGGCATCCCTTTTCTTCCAGCGTGTCAACTGTGCCACCAAGCTTTAATGTTAGCTTTTGACCTCTAAATGGTCCTTATCTCAAAGCTTTAGTCTCCCAATCATGCCGTCTTTATGAGAAAGAGACTCCATATATATCAAGAGAGCATAGTAAAGATTATGCTGTCCAAACCCCAGTCAGTCTACACCCATTCTCCATAGCAACAGCTAATAAGCTTCTTCAACCCATGGAATTAAACAGTAAATTGTCATACAGTATCAGAACAAAGGAGGAGGGAATTAAAGAAATGGACCCAGATATCTGCTAAGGAGATGACAATTTATGATATGCAAATTTTTGCAATTCTGAGGTTTCTATCTGAAACCAAGCCAAGTTCAGTAATTTCAAAAAGTAATTTCTGACTATGAAAATACAATAGTAAAATGCTGAAGTACAAAAACTTAAGGCAAAATTTCTTCTGTTGGTCTTTCTCATATTTCAGTCTACTCAACTACAGTATTTTTCAGCCTCCTGCACAGTTTTAAAATACGGACACAGAGAGCAACTATAAATGACATGGCCACTAGGCAGCCCAAAAGATATGGTGAGAATGAACAAAGTCACTGAACAATGCAAGCTTTCCTGATTAAGCAGTTGCTAAGTGGAATGCTATTTTATGAAATGAGAAAGGGGATAGAAATGAAAAAGTGGAAAGAAATAAATAGCAGAATGGGCAAAAGTGTTATTAGTTATATACAGTTTTTGTAACTCCCCAAAAAGCTGGGGAGAAGAAAGAAGAAAAATGTGAGAAAAATTTGCATATTCCTTCTTGACTATTATGCAAGTGTGAGCCACCTAGAAGTGAAAAAACAAAGTCCCCGGTCCTCCAATGCCCTTCTGGCTGCCAAATGTTCATGAAATAGTCATTCTTCCAACTCTTAACCACTCAGCAAGAGTTTGCAGGTGAAAAGCAGCAGCCTTTCCCTGCAAGCAGGATAGCAGCAGCTGATTTCACTGAATCTCTTCCATCAAGTTCTGGCCCTAAGGAAAATCATCTAACAGCAACACACACAGTATCCGCATATCACCAAAAAAATAGCAATGGTTCCAAGGGAAACATACTCTAAGGGCTTCAGGTAGTGATAAGATGTACAAATTCCAGAGAATTTGGGAGAAATACACACCAGTCACCTACACAGGGTGTATTTGGGACAACAGAGGAGTAGGCTATGTGGCAAATTTGGTAGTTACCTAAGTATGTTGTTCATGACCTCAATATAGAAGTGAACAGTGTCATCAGTACGGCTGTTGAAATGTCCAGTTTCCATGGAAGAAGAGACAGGGGACAGAAGAATAAAATATCTTTCATAAAGCTCCCCTGATTCTCAACACATCTGTTGCTTAAGAGGTTCAGATTCACAGGTTTTCTAACAAGTTGTTTATTGTATTTCCTAACAACCTATTTATTGTAATTAAAAGGAGAGCCGAGATGTATATAGTAAATACTGTATTAACAACAAGATACAACATGCAAATTTAGTCATGTATTCCCACCACTTAGTTGTTTTAAAGGAAGCTTGTGAAAATTTATCTATCAAACTACAGGTCTTCATCCTGCACTGTTGATATGCATATATAGATGATATATGTATGTATAGATTTAGATTTATTTGATTAGTTAAACCACTCCCTGAACTATTTGGACTTTTTCCCCACAATGCAAACATAACAAGATCAGATACTGATGTGACCTATTACACATAAAAAATGCCCATTTCATTGAAAATTATTCAGACTTTAACCACTAAGCCACATACATGACCTTCCTGCCTTCCTTCCACCTCCATTCCCTTACCCCTCCCCTTTTTCATTACCCCTCCTTGCATTTCTCTAAGCCTTTGCCACATATGCTGAGGGGATTTTAGAAACACGGTTAAAGGGTTTCTAAGGAGGCAAAATCTCCCAATATGACTCCCATACAAAGAACCATAAATTACCAAATACATTATTTAACAGCAGATGACATCACGTTATTTCTTTATAAAAGTAATGTAAGATCTTACAGAATATTACATAAATATAGCTTTACAATCTCTGGTTTTAGGAAAATCATTTCAAAGTCTCTTGTAGTGAAGCTGTACAAGTAGGATGTGCTCTAACACAATTAAGAGGGCATAAAAACTTGAAGGGGAAAAATTAAATTCATGTGAAACCACTGTGAGAAATAATTGATATATATCAATATAAGCCAATGAAGAAAAATGCTTATGTTGCTTTAAATTCAGTGGTTTCTGCATAGCTTCCTCAGTAGTGATTTAAACTGTTACATGCATGATAATAAAATCAAGGTGAATACCAAGGCCACATGATACTGTGCAATACTATTAAAAATGTGAAATCTGTCCAAAAGTTTAACACATGGATGTTTCACAATGGAAAACATTTCTTTAAAAAAGAAAGTATATTATTTAACTTCTACAACCATGGGAATGTACACCTTCAAGATACTTAGAACACAAGTCTAATTATTATCACATATTAGTTAACATAAAGGAAATGGATGTTTTTAGTGAAATGAACATCTTAGACTAATATTCTCCTAGAATGCCTATTCCTTAGCTTCACTCTCCTGAAAAAATATTAAACAATGAGATGCAGTACACAAGAACTATCAAAAGGGAGCACTTTTGAGCCACTGAAACCATACGATACGCTGAAACCCACAATCTCCTAGCTGCAGACAATGATACTATCTCAGGTATTTTATGTGCTAAAATGATCATTAAAAATTAAGCACCACATATAAGCTGCCATTTAGAATATTAATTTACCTTTACTAATCATCTTTTTAACTTGAGGCTAAAAGAGTTCACTTACCATTCGGATACTCAGGCTTAGTCCATGAGATGTTAAAGGAGTCAGATGAATATGACTGGGCTTTTGGAGCAGGAACACCTTCTGGTGTACTCTCATCTGTTAGAGCTGTGCTAGCTTCGCTTATTGAACAGCCACCTCCAGTGCAAGCCTTAAAATATGAATCAAAACAAATAAACATATTTCAATGTAATACCAATAATATTAGCAATGATTTTTGGTAAGGTGTTCTAATTTTTATGTATCTAAACTTTGGAAGTCTACTTTTCATAAAAGATACTTTTCTTTACACAGACTTGTTTATCTCTTTTCCTAAAAAGCTACATGTGTTACTCATATTATTTGGAGTTTAGATATAATATAGCTAAAACATTAAAGGAATGTTAAGATGTGCAGCATTTTGCATTTGACTGTGAGTCATAATCGCAATTAGATTTCCACTGTTTTTGCAGCTACAGTTAAAGAAAATCACAGTACATTGTACATCATTTGCAGTGTAAAACTCTTCTGGAATGGACTGAAAAGCTCTCATAACTTCCAGACACAGAATATACTGACCAACTTGCAATGCACTTAAAAATTTATCCCGATGAATAGTCATTGAGAAAAAGTGCCATTCAAACAGTCTTGCACTTCATGACAGCATACACAGTGCTGTGCAGATGCAATTAAAATAGTGAAAAGGTGCTTGATCACAAATTAATGTGGAACATTTATTATTACATGTTTATGGATAACACAGTCAAATCACTCATATTTTAGTTACCAGAGAAGAAAAGATCGATTACAGGATTTTTACATTTTCCTTGATTATGAAACAATAAGATATGCCAGAAAATGTGCGTATCACCCCATATGAAAGGCTTTGGAAGTTTTACATGCACAAACATAAGACTACACAGCTATGGTGTATGTGTGATGATTTTCCAATTACTTGCACTAAGGTCAATGATGAGACAGAAGTTCTAAGAAGTTAAATATATATGTAATACACACACATGTAATATACACACACTTTGTAATATATTTAAAGGTTTTTTTTAATTTAGTTTATTGTTTATGTTTCATGTTATTGTTTAGCAATAAAATAAATCAAAACCTGAATTCAACAAAGATTCAGATTCAGACACCCGCTTAATTAAAAGCTTTGGGATCATCTGTGATGTTAGGAGTTGCCCATGTGCTGAAGTGGACAAGTAGCCCTCTCTGCATCATCAGCACACAAAGGAAAAATAATCTTGCTGTCCAGATCTCCAGGAATAAAATGTTTCTTTCAATCTAATATATTTTATTTGAAAGGATTAGCTTCAATTTCCCATTTCCCAGTGTGTTTCAAGTCAGAGAGCAGTCAACTTATTTCCTACCCTGCTCCAAAAGCATATACTAGCCTCACGGGTAAAAATAAGAACTGTTTGTAAATGAGGCTATTTTATACACCAAGATCATTTTGATTTCACTGAAAATTACACTCCCAGCACAACTACAGAATGGCTCCCTGTGTTCAGTCTGGGCTATCAAATGGAGATGAAAGAACGCAACCCCAGTTTTGGGAGCATCTGAAAGTGGCATTTACTTTAAACATGATAATGTGGTGCTTTTTTTTTTTTTTTTAAGTCAGCTTACATGGATGCTCAGGTAACTGTTAACACTTTGACAAGAAAAATATTTAAGAACATCATCCTTCTAGTAAAGGAAGACTATTCTTCAAGAGAATCTTCAAAATCAAGAGATTTTGCTTCTACTGTCTTCATGAAGAAACCAAACAGACCAGCTCTGGAAGACCTCTTCCTTGTGCATTCCTTTATGTCTTGCTAAACAAGTTCCATGGAGTCTGCCTCAACTTCTGGAGGGCTTTTTCATTCAAGGGCTCAGTAACAGCAACCTTCCAATTAATTTATTTCTTAAATTTCATGAAGCTCAGTTTATGTATCTCTGAAAGTTGCTGGGGTATGAAGTTTCTGACTCTTCTAATGAAAAGAAAAGCTCATCTTCATTTTAAATAGTGGGATTTTAGATCAGTGCATCCAAATGGACTGGACATTGTTGGGACTCTGGTAATCACCTCCATGAAATCCTATGCCCAAGATCAAGTTCCCTTTTGCCACTCTGAACTGAGGAAGAGATTTGAAGCTAAATTTGTAAAACTGTTAGTGTCTACAGAGCCAAGGGACAGATACAAACTACATAACAAGATACCACACATGAATCCTCCAGTTAGCACCCGCACTGCTTACCCACACAACACAGCCATGAGGAGATATTAGCTTAACAGGTAAATCATAAAAAGTACTCAAGTCATAAAACAGGTGTGCCATCTCAGCTACTAAATGAAGCTTTCCAGTGTTTAATTTGCTTTCTGATTGGCATGGCTCACACTCATCCAGTTTGGAGCATAAGCAAATCAAAAGCAAGTTCCTTCACACTAATCTGAGGAGACATGACAATATGACCTTAAGAATTCTCAGCCAACTTTTAGAAAGAAGCACTAGATTTTCTTATAAAAGCTGTTGCAGTAATTTATAAATACAATTGGTACATATTAAATGGCAGCAATCAATTGTGAAAATTGGTAACAGCATCCAAAGACAAACATTCTACCCATTTTATTCAATGCACTTATATTAACTTTGTCATACAAGAATTAAATCCAGCAGTCTGTGAGGTGCTGAAAGTTCTGCTGATTGTGGTTCCTCTGATTCCTATGTTCAATGCTGCAACTTTTGATAATGCAACTTCCAATTTCCCACAAAAGAAAACCCCTGGTTTTGCACGGATACAAAACAACATTAATATTACATGTGAAACAAGGAAAAGAACAAGATTCTAGGTGATAGAAATACTTCATTCTAACTAAAAACCCAGGAAGTGTTTAATTGTTTCCAGTGTTGAAGGTATGCTATTGTTTATACTTTAAAAGTTTTACTGAAATTTAGACCGTATGTAAATCATACGGTCTAAATATTTCAATTTCTTTCCATGTATGTTTGATTTTTTTTTGTTGTGGTTTGTTTCTTTGGTTTTTTTTTTTTTTCCATCAAGTATAATATTTGGCCACCTTTAAGCTTCATAATTTGTAAAACTCTAATACTATATTCTTCTCAAACTAGTTTGACAACTTCTAAATACAATGGGTCCAAATGCTTTTAAAAAGCTATCACCTGAAAGATATTGGGTATTTTATGTGCTTTTAGATTTGCCATTTTCAAAGCTGCAAGAACATTTAGATCTTCTAACCCACCTGTCACAGACTGTTGTGCTTTATTCAGGTGAATCTAGTTATCTTCATCAACAGAAAAAAATCATCTTTCTCTTACTTTCTGGTTACCAATGATGCAATGCAAATATAATAAAATATCACCATCAAAGCCGAAAGAAATGAGTAAAATGTTTAAAGATTAAAGGTTCCTAAAAATATATTCAGTAACCTCTAGAAAAACTGTACACATTAATGAGATAAAAACAAAGTCCACGCAACAATATCCCAAGACAGAGCCACCAAAAGAAACCGTTCCAGTTGCTCTCCAGATCCTAGCTGTTAATTCTCCCCTGATCCCTCATCATTGTGCCCACTGGACAGGAGCTGGGCAGGAGTAAAGAGCTGTGACATAGTGAAGGATAGAGCAAATTCTTTTGATAATCCCACTTGCTTTTAAAGGCATAAAATGCTTGTTGAAGTACTGCCTTGATTTTGGACATGGTGCTATTTCATATGCTATACAATTTACTATGCTGAGCAAAAATGAATTAATTTCAACATGAATCTAAGCTTTAATTAGACTGAATATCCTTGTTTTTTCAAGTTCAAGTCAGATCCTATCATTACCTGAAGGTAGTTTTTTTTTTTTTTTTTTTGTGGTATAATATTTAGAACATTCAAGAGCATGTTAAGAAAAAATGAATGCATACCCAGTCTACATAAATGTAAATTTATTCATAATCAAGAGCAGAATATTTTTCTATGGCATTTATCAAAGCAAATATCCTTATATAGGTATTGTTATAAAATGAACAGTGTGCTTAAAACAAGAGACAATCCCATGCTTTTATGCACATGTTTTCATGTTAGTTAGTGAGCTGAAGCTGTACCATTTCATCACAAAAAAAACCCCAATAATAAAGAAATGCAATGAAGACACCAAGGTTTTTTAAAATGTTTTGAATAAACAAACTGCTAACTTTATACTCAGTTCTTCCTCTCTACTATTTCCTTCTGCATGCAGTTTTTATAAAGAAAGATTAAATTATGAAAAGCTAACATTTTCAAATACATTCAATGTTTTCTCATAAATTGGGGACAAGAGATATTTTTTAAATCTTTCATATATGAAATTCTCTATTATCCTCCAATTTATCCTTGAAGAAAATCTGTTTTTAATTTACATACATATTTTTGGGGACATGCTTTGAAACAAAACATCTACTGTTGTTCAACATGGATCATCCACCTTAATTTCAGGAAGAAGAGGTTAAACAAAGTGGACGTATGAACCGTTAAGTATTTAGGATGCTAAGAAAATAAGAATCATTTTCACCATTTTACACCTCTACTACATCTTTTAAACTTACAGCTAGTTTTATGAGGTATTCAGTACCCGGGAAAAGCTGCTGAATAGTAAAATCCAGAAAAAGTTCTGTGCTGTTATAGATTACATTCCATTTTGTAAAATTGTGGTCATTGTTGGCAATATAAATTATATAACGATCTAGGATTCCGTTTACTTCTACTGGTTCTTTCCATCTGCAAATAAAAGCAAAATGTGATTAATACCAGCAAAGATTCAGATTGCAGTGAATAATGTAAGGCATTGTTTAGAGGACTTTGTGGGCTTTATTTTAAGAATTTGAAAACATAGTTGTGGAACCATAAAAATAAATCTAAGGCATACTTCTAATGCAGTATTTATACTTAGCAGATAAATGATTACTAACATACAAAGAAGGGGCTACAAAATGGGCATATCACCAGAACATTTCCTGCACTGAAGTTTGCAGAGGCTATGCCCATATGTAGGTTATACTGATTGCGTAAAGACAAAATGGAAATTAAGTTGGCAAGTGATAATCAGAAGGTTCACAGAACCACTAAACTAATCACTTCTATGCATTTAATCATAATAAATTTAATTTTATGTCACAAACCCTTCCCCTGATTGAACTCACTGGAATTTTTGAATAAACTGATGCACTATTGTGTTGTCAGGAAAGAAGAAATTCTTACTTACTGTACATATATTGTTCTAGAATCCAAAACCGTCAGGACCGGGGCATCTACATGAGATGGTGGCAGCTGTGCTGTAAACAAGGTGACCTGGGAACTGTTTGTACAGCCAGCAAGCGTGCATGCAGTGAGCAGAAACTGGTGTGGCGTGAAAACTGCTAAATCTAGGGCAAAAAAGGAATAGGAATTTACTTTTTACATTAATTTTACCTTGTACTTCTGTAACTTTCAGAGGACAGTGAATTCAGAAAATCTGGAGAAAGAGGGACCTGTGCCTCTTGTTTGCGATTTGTCCCAGAGGAGTGAATAGGTGCTGATCATTTAATAACAACTGCAGATTTTGCCTGCTATTAGGTCTACAGAGCATGCTTTGCTTGAGATAACCCCATTGTAAAGTACATTTACGATAGAATGTGCACCATCCAAACAAAACAAAGATGTTAGACTTTTAGGTGCTACATACAATATCAATTTGTTACAGTAACTATTGAACACCTTTAGGATGATTAAATCAAATTAAATTCATGGAAAAACAAGTCTGGGTTCATTAACACAGACATACTATATTATTTTTTAAATGTACTATATGATACACCATCGTCAAGCATTAATATATACAATGATTCATTCCATGCAGATTTCACTTTCAGCATGAACACAAAGGAAGCTCATTTTTGCCACTACTCATACTGGTTTGCTCTCTCTTTGCCTGTTCCTCTTCAGGGTGCATGAACTTCAAACATTTGTAAAACATATTTTAGTAAAGATAAGCTGTTTAATGCTGTAACAAAACAACTGTTAAATGGTTATGTATTATGAAGCTATCTTGAGCATCAGTCATTGCATAAAATGACGAATGTCTGTTGAAAAAATATTCTAAAAGATCTTTAGCTTTATATATTTTTTCCTATACTATTACAGGAATGTTTCTCAGAAAAATTATACTAGGAAATTCATGCAGACAATTTTCTAATCTTTTTCATTCTTTTTTTACAGTACAAATCACATATTTTAATGAGCAAATCCTTCATGAGGAAATTTACAATTGAGGTTTTGGCAACAGTATAAGGTATACAAATAAAATTAATATGTTATAGATACGCATTTTTATTGTGGCAGAAAAGTTCTGTGGTTTTGCAAGACATAACAAACTCTAGTGTTTTCAGAGCCAAATAGCACCAAACTATCATTTGTACAAAAGTATTTGTGAGCACAAAACCAAAAATTTCGATTGGATGATAAAGACATCAATGTTGTAGACTCAACTTCTTTCTCTTTGGTTTTCTCTTTTTATAATGTCTCCAGTCCTTTCTGCAATGAAATTTCTTCTGATTTACTCCACTCCATGTGAGAAGAGAATGAACTCGTGCATTTTTATTGAAAATGCAATACCATTCTATGGCATTGTTCTATAGAGCACATGGCAAAATGTGAGTTAAAAAAAAAAAAAAAAAAAAAAAAAAGAGGCCATAGAAAATTGTCTAAAAAAAACATAATAATCAAGTGAATGCCTGTAACGCAGTGACATGTTTAATCAACATAATGGGGCTGATTCTACCAGGGTTAAGCAGTGCTTATGTGGGTGAGAGGGAGTAAGCACACTCCAGAGCAGGTGCTCAGGCTGGCTCAGCAAGCAGAGAAAGTAAACTCCACATACGGCACCACTCGCCCTCATTAGCACACACCTTCCTGGATCCCTTGTTCCTTGCAGCTGACATTACAGAAGCCTCAAAAAGTACAGCTGGAGGTGGAAGTGTATGAGATAAGGATCAGATGCTCCATGTTCTAGGTGGGCAAACAAGTGACCAGAAGGACTTACTTTTAAAAAATCCAAAAATGACCAGCTGAAAACAATCGATGGCAATTCTTTAATTCATATCCTTATAAACAGTGAATACAGTTTACAAGTTGAAACTGTTGTGTGGTTTCCCTTAGCAGACTGAATGTAACACAAAGGAAGGGAGAAGAGAAAAAAGAAAAAGTGGATTTCTCCTTTTCTGTTTGTTCATTGTGGATCGCTATTTTCCTCGTACACAGATTTGGGATGGAGGTCGGGGAGGGGTATTTTCTTCTCCTTTAAGGAAAACTCCTCATCAAAGAACTGCCTTTTTATTTTTTTTTTCTTTTTTTAGAGGAGCTTGTACTGAAATCCGGATTTGATGCACACTGTAGCTGATGAGACTACTTGCATGCAGAAGAGTTTGGGGAAATACCTAGTTGAATGTGAAAAAGGAGGAACTTGCTTAAGAATCAAGAGAATGGAAGATGGAAAAATGTTTTATCTCTCTTCCTGAAAAAAAAAAAAAAAAGTCACTAAGAGTGTCCCAGTGCCTTGAATGAGAAAAGCAAAAAGACAAGACAGGGAAACAGGCAAAGTTTGAAAGAACAGGAATAGCAAGCAACAGAAACACAGGACATGAGCAGGAATATCCTTTAGGATCAACTGATAAGCAAAGAGGGGAAGGAGGAAAAGGGGAGCTTAACAAAAAAAAGAGAAAGGAGAAAGATAAGACATGGGAAAAAGCAATACATCACCAGGATCAAATGAAATCTTTATTCCTCATCTTGATTTAATAATGCCAATGTATGTTGACTACTAAATGCTGACTAGAAAGTTTCAATGGAATCTGAAAGATTTTAGTCACATAAATGCTAAAAAGAAAAACTAAGCTAGTGGGAGCAGCAGAGAAAATATGGTAATTTCCATATTTTCCATATTTCCTGTCTCTAATTTGAGACAGGAATGTTGCTCAAAGAATGAGTTTGGCAGTCAATAAAAATCTCTCCATAGAGTTCATCAAGGTTTATATGAGCCCACAGATGCAGCATAGGTAATATTTCTAAAAGCTTAGAACCAGAAAATGAGAAACTGAACAATAAAAAATCATATTACATCATAATTGATACAATTATTTCCTGCAATCTGATTTGACATATATTTTCCTATTTAAAGTTCATAGTGTTTCATAATGGATCAATAGATTCAAGCAATTATTGATACAAACATGAATCCGAATGAGGAGGGAGGAGGTTCTTAAAACTACAAAGCTACCGTTTGTCAAGGTCCTCTAGCAACAACGCTTTGTTTTCCATTTGCTTGATTGCGTGATTTGCATAAGATCAAATGTAGGCAATTGTGGACATGAAAAACAGATCACTCTCAAACCCGTTAGAAATGGATCCACAAGCATTATCCAGAAATGTGTTACAAGACAATGCATCCCAGGGCATGGAAAACTCAGTGATTAATGTCAAACAAACTATAATTTACAATATAGGGCGTGAATTATATGTTATTCTACAATTGATTTCATGCTGTTGCTGCAAAAATTTCCTTGATCTCTATTTACAAAATGAACTCAAAAAGCAGACAATTTTCTTTTTAAGTCACAGAAAAAACTGTTTTTTTTTTCTTGCATATTTGCTTGATGGGGTTACATTCTTTTTTTTCCACAATTCCAGTCCCCTGTGTTACTTTAAAATAATATCAAATGCTATTTTCCCGTAACTACTGCATAAAATCACTTCTTTCTTACCAAAACAAAGCTAAATTTAAAAATGACAGAGCTTTACTAAGAAAAAGCAGAAAAACGCAGAATTTGGTCATTTTGTCTGGTACTTGTTACCGGACTCATATGAGCAAAGAGCATCCAAGGAAAAAAAAAAAAAAAAAAAAAGAGATGCTTTCTTAGGGGTAGAGGATTCCCTCAAATCATTCCATTAAGGTAGCAGGTAGCCAGAAAAAATGATTCTGCATTTTTCATGTCAAAAACAGAACAAAGGAAGAAAACTAAAATAAAACCCCCATAGAATCGCTTTAAAAAATTGCTTACTTTTACTTTGCCTGCTAAAAAAAGGAAGGGGGGACAGAGAGAGTGCAGGGAGAGAGAAGATGAACTTGTCTTTTCCTCTCTTTGACATCAGAGGCAACACAAACATACTAAATTCTTTTCTAACTCCTATGACAGCAACAGAATTGCTAACTATACTGGCTATCGTTAAAACAGACATTTGCATACCACTCCATTTTCTATATATCTGGTGTATGTGGAACTTCCCACACTAACCAAGGCAACTATTTTAAATATCATGATAAATCTAACTACAGTCATTGGTATATAACCAGTTTCTAATAACCACCACCAGAAGTCCTGATAGCACAATCAATGCAGGAGACAGAAAGAATAAAGAATAACCCTGTTTACATGGTCAATAAGAACACTCATTTTGCTTTGTTCAAAGTTAATAGGTAATCATTGAAAGAATGTGCAACACTATAGTGCTACTTTTAACATGGATTTTGTGAGATGTTAGTAAGATAAAGAAAATCATAGTATAAAAACCACAACCCTGAAATTGGAGATTTAAGAACTTGACTTAAAACATAAGCTTTACCATCAAGATGTCAGAGTACATCGCAGTTCAAAAATAACATTGTAGTAATGTCTAAAATGCTCTAATTTACCTGTAATTTAACATGTAGCATTCTATGTTCAGGTTTACAGCAAGAAAGTCACACACCCTTCTTTCCTCCCCTCTTTCACTCTATTTCCACTCTCCCTGGTTTTAGGCATCTATTGTAAGGATCAGAAATGGCAATGCCCTGTCCTGGTGAGCGCTCAGTCGAAACGTGACTTGCGTAAGGAACCCCACACAGTTTCTCTCAGGAAAATAATTGAGACAATAGCTATCCCATCGCTATATTCAAAGGAAAATAATATGGCTGCACTGTAGCAAGGGATTGTTAGCAGCACAACAAAGAAAACCTGCTGAGAGAGTATGAAGATGAAAAACCTCCAAAGAATTCCAATCACCACGTTGTTTATATAGGTAGACTGTATGATTACTTCAGCTCATTGCTCAGACCCTTATTCTGTTCTCTCATCTTCCTTCTCATAGTTTGTTAAATTAACTCACAATAACTTAATATTTAATTAGAAGGTAAACTCTTTGGGACCATAAATCTGCATCACCAAACACAATGATTTCCACATCTGATTTTTTTGTGCCACCAATTAAAAAAAAAATAAAAATAAGTAGGTGCCAAGATCGTATTATTAGTCTTGGTCCATCAGACATCATTAGCAGCTCTTTCCCTTCCCCTGTTTTCTGAAAGCAAGCAACAACTCATATAAAACTCTTCATACAGTAGATCCTGCTTTCTATATTTATAAAGCACCAATCACTTAATTATATTGACTCTCAAAGAACCATCACTAATGTACAACCTTCTCTGGGAAGATTTCCTGTAAACCTGATGCCATACCCAGCACTCCCTTGAAAATATTTCAGGAAAAACAGAGCATCACAAACGACACCACTTGCCTCCTTCAAGAAACTCAGTCAAGCCCCAGAAAATAGCATATGCACATACCTAATAGTATAACGTAGCAATGAAAGGCCTTACACATGCGGAACTAGGCCATTAATTGAAGAAAACAGCTTTCTGTCAAGTCAGCAAGAACTTCTGCTGGATATTAATTCATAGTTAAGAACGTTCCAGAGTGAGAATTGCAAGACTTTTGTAAAACCACTAAAAACCAGTGCAAGAAGTAAAGAGAAAGAGAGAGAAAAATGAACTCAGGGTCACAAGTAATTATTTTCAGGAACACCATAAGCTGTTGTTCTGCTCTCTAACCAGCAAAGACTTTGACACAATGGCACATGGACTAAGCAACTTTGCTTCTAGCTAGCGAACAAATTGTGAGCTATTTGCTCAGCAGTACATATTGCTGGTTTTCCAAATTACTCATAAAGGAGTAAATCCTCATTCCATTTGAGGTCTGTATGCTTCAGAAAAGTTCAGGAAATGTACAGCTTCCAAACGCCCTCTGAGGAATTAAAAAGCATAACAGAAATCCATGTATGATATGGGAGCACTAAACATGACATTTGTGTTAGACTGTGTAAAAAAAAAGTAAAAAAGATAGATTCAAAAAGAAAAATTCACAAGGCCTCATTAGTTTCCATTCATAATTATTCTGTTTCTTTTTCCCTTTTTCTTTTTTTTTTTTTTTGCACCTATGTACCCTACCAAAGTACACAGCATTTTAATCAAATATGCACATTATTCCTTCTCCATTGCAAAAATTGGACTACAAGCATTCCGGTCTTTAGTTTTAAAGCCATGTCCCTGAAATACATTTTCCAGACTATTCTCACCCTCTAGTTAGGACACACTAACTTGAAATCCTAAAGGTGCTCAGCTGAAGAAAACTCAAAATCTGTGGAGTGTCACATGACACATTACTTGGAAAAAGTTGAAGGGAAATATAAGTGAAGTACATTTACACTTTTCTTTCAATCCTTTACCTCCAATTAATCTACCAAATCCCTTGTATGACTGTAAAGGTATCACATTGCACTGATGACAGAAGAACCATGGTGTGTGCGTGAAGCTCCTTGGAAGACTCCCTCCCCCAGACATTCCTAAACTGTTTCCCTGCCCACCATCATTAGCCACCACCAGAAAAATACAGAAGCATTTAGGGTTTTTTCTAAAGACTTCACTTGCTGCCAAAACGACACATAGCCAGTCAGTACAAACATTTTACATCAAATAAATCTAATCAACTTCCAAGTTACTTCTTTGTTTACTAGAATTAAAACCATACATTTTCTCCCTAGTTTATTTCGATTATAACAGCTGGACAAATAAGGTGAGTTTGAAGGTCAGGGAGAAGAAAACAGAAAGAGGACAGAGCACATTAATTTTTACCAGGCAAATGAAGAGAAGTAATTGTGGTCATACCAATATTACTATCTTAGTTTTATTTCTCACTTTGCCATTTCTTTGCACATCATATGGCCTGATGCAGCCCTATTTTAAGATTTAACTGAAAATTTCCATTCATGAATGCTTCCAATCCAGTCACTATATTGCTATCAGATCAAACAGAAGGGAGTTGCTGGTATACATCATAAGAACCATGATGTCTCATCAATGTTGAGCTCAAAAAGTGAAAAAGAAAAAAAAAAAAGTATTTGAACATTTTACCTCCATATTTCTTCAGCTTTATGTTCACAACTGGAAAATATATTTGCACTAGACAACTGAGTTGTGAATTTGAATCTCAGATACATGCTGCTATAAAACTGGAACTACTCTGGATTCACATTAGTATGACTCCTTGCCTCGCTAACAGAAGTACACTCTGTATTCCCAAGTAATTCCAATCTTGCTTTAGGGGGAAAAACAAAATTCAGATCCGCTTTACACTTGGTGCTGAGTTAATCGCATCAGGTCAAGAGAAGTGTCTGACTGCCACTTTTACAACCCACTGAAGAACACATAGAAGTGTGTAGCTGTGGTAAGAGAAGCCAGTAAGATGTCAAGTTATATAAGAATATATGGTAAGTAATACAGCAGCTATTACCATCCATTTTATATAAATCAATAGTGCAGTCAGTCCGGAATAGTATATATTAAAGAATGCAGAAATAAAGTCTGTCTGGAAAATGGCAGTGAAAAAGCACAGGCTTATCAACACTCTCTTAGGAAAAGAGATTGAACAAACAACCTGAGAAAAGGAAACAAAGAAGATGACACAACACGCAGGTATATAAGATAGTAAGTGCTACACAGAAAAGCAATTAGGATCCTGTGTTCCCATGAAATCCCTTTCAATAATACGGGGGGGAGGACATTCAGTAAATTTAGAAAGTGGAACTTTAAGAGAAACTCACTCCACCCAAAATCATGGAACATCTGCTGCTGACAAGAAGATTCATATTTATCAAATTCTGGAAAAGAGACACTAAATGTCAACATCATGTTTTTAATTTTTTTTTTATAAGCAGCACTGTAATTTGTAAACCTGTGGAACAGAGTTCTCCAAGATTTCAATACTTCTCTCTCTGTATCTGAAACTACTTAGAACTCCGCAATGCTGCATTTTATTTTGTTTTTCAAGTTTTCCTGCCAAAAAAAA
>VZRU01016781.1:385446-484000 GCA_013398155.1 Pedionomus torquatus | reverse complement strand
TTTTTACAAAAAAAAAAAAAAAAAAAAAAAAAAAAAAAAGTGAAAGGAATGGGAAGAAGACAATTGATTTCCAAGAGAAATATTTTCTTTTACAAAAAGTAAACAATTTTACTTCTAGATTTTTACTTATTAAAATTGAATATGTATACTGTCACAAGATACCATTTTAGCCCCAAACCAACTGTTTTAATCAACAAAATATTAAAAAAAAAATTCAAGCAAGCAGAAACTTGGGACAGCACAGCACACTCAGACTAAAAATTGGAAACAAGAAAAATACGACAATGGCTGTTTAAATTGGTAACTAGAGGTTACAGATTAGTGAATTAAAAGTTATGAGCTTTATTTACCTATATATGCATTTTACATCCATTACGGGTAACTTGTTCCACCATTTTGTATAGTACCAGTTGATTAAAGAACAACTCCCACCGCCCAGGCAAGGCATCATATGATTTAAGAGTTTCTGTAGAACAGATACTATCACTTTCCCATGACCAGAACAGCTCTGTATGTCTGAATTATAGTCAGACAATCAAGGGTTTCACTAAGTGATTGATTCTATGATTCCAAAACATTACTGTAGAGTTGGAACAAGGATAGTGGGAGGACACAGCTCCTGAGCACCTGTTCCTAAACAAGACAATTTATAGGAAGTTAAATCTGTTGTAAGACTACAAAAGTTGAGCTAGTTTTCATCTGGTCACAGAATTAGCAGCATAGTAAAATATACTGTACTTGTACCTGCTCTCCCCTGTATTTACTGGAACAATCGGCATCAGCTATTGGGTCATTAATATAGGCAACATGTGGTTAGGGAAAATTATTGGGATTTCTTTTCCCCCCATTTTTTGTTTGTTTCTTTGACTGGGGCTTTTTATGGCTTTTTTTGTTTCTTTGTTTGTTTGTTTTGGTTTTGTTTTGTTGTTGTTTTGTGGTGGGGTTCTTTTGGGGGGTGTTTTGAGGTTGGTTTTTTTAGATTTTCTTGCTTTATATTTATTTTCAAAATACATACACCAAAGAAACCCCCACAACCCTGAAAAGCCCAAAGTTTTTTTCAACTTGACACATTGCACTACCCAGTTATGTCATGTAGTGTCAGTAATGTCATCAGATAACATAACTGCCACAATCTGATGTGATGCATTAAACTGGGATTACCAGAATAAATCATGTTTGTGGGTACACAGATCACAGGTGGTGCAGTCAGCTGCCCTGTATTACGGCACATCTATAGGATGTGTAGATTAGGATATAATGTTCAGAGACTTGTTCTCATTTGTGAAGTGCTTTGCAACCATAATTCAATAGTAAGGAGCCACCAAACAGTTATAATGGCATAAAGTATCATCAGGGAAAAATACAAATCGATCAGTGCCAGTGATATAAAAGAAAGAGCATCCATCTGTCCCTAGTTTCATAAATTCAGTCACTGTTGCAGGCTTTTTCTCTATTCCACATGTATTTTATTAATAACAGTAACTAACATAAATAATAATAATGCAGAGTAGTTTATTTCAAGATGAATGAACTTATTATCTGTTCATCCTCTCCCTTATTTCTTACATCCTGTCTATATTCCTCCTGCAAATGCAGCAGGGGAGAGCTAGTTTAATTTATTGTTTGAAGTTTATGCCCTTTAATTGGCAACAGTGTGCTATGCCAAGAAAGTTGCCTATGTAGGCTCCCTGAAATATCTGCATACCGTAACTGGCATGTTAAGCTTGTACAAAGGAGTCATAGAATTTACATTCTACTGCATGTTATAAATAAGTAATAAGAACAGATTAGAATTATGCATTTACGCCTACTAGTGAGAATGAGATGCATAATTCACAAGTGGCAAATCCTTAAGAGGCTTTCGTATTTCACCCAACTCTCACCCCCCTCCAACCTGTGTGTATGTAGAACACAGTATATTTTTCAGTACCACTGCTCGACAATAATATTTTTTTTCTAGCTAGACTGTTTAGATTTTGTAATCACCACTTCCTTTTTTCCCTTCCAGAAAAGCAAAAGACACTACGTGGTAGTAGTCATTGTTGGATACTTTATGGTGTCATCTTTCTGAATTTTCTTGTGATAGTCAGGGACGTGACTGTAAGAGGCAGACGTTAAATGGCAGTGCTTTCAGAAGGTGCCAGAGTAAACTGAAGTCCTCTGACTAACTTACAAAGAGAAAGAAGAACTTGCAACTGAAAATTCCTTAGCAGTCATAGTTAACGCAATCCTCTAGTTGAACCTCCTGGAGGAGTACACTAATCTCTATGCCCATTCATGTCCTCAGTTTCTCTGCTGAAACCTGTAAAATAATACCTGTTGTGATCACAATGTATACAACAGCACACAAAAGCCACAGATTTTGCAGTCTGTGGCCTTCCCACACAGCAGTCCTACCTCTAAGAAGTACTCTGATACCTGGTGATAAGGTGTAAAAAGAAGAAATTATTTTAGTTTAGCTGCTTTAATATTTTTTGGTTCACTGGCTGGAGCACTACAGTGTTGATTAATATACCTCCCAAAGAGTCATCACTCTGGACAGGCTCTTTGGTGAAAGAAGTCACCTTGCAACTTCTCTCAATTGTTTTGAACTTTGTGTGCTTTGTTCCCTAGATTTTCCTTTGTCCTGTGTGCAAATATTTTAAATTATGTTCTGGTGGTAACTACCTCAATCTCTGCCATGCAACACTTCGTCATAGGCTAAGACTTGTACCTCTTTTTTCCTGGTATCATTTATTTATGTATCTATTTAATCTTTTGATTTCTTCAGTCTTTTTTTTTTTGAGTTTTACTGGACTAGCTTTCTATGTACTGTATTCTCTGCTTGTAAACAGGAGAAAGACTCCAATTATACATGTATTTTAATTCCCAGTACAATTTAATAGCTTTAAAATGGTTACATGACACTGCAAAAATGGTATTAAATCCCATATCTCAAAACCCCAAAACACATCAGTTGAAAATAATACTAAAAGTATTATTTTCATTTCAACCAATATTTTTGGATTGTGACGCCTTTTGCTATTCTTTTAGGAATAGCGAAAGGCATCACAATTGTTTTGATATGTAGGAGAACATTATTGTCCTTGAGCTGATGAAAAGGCTAGCACACCAGCTCATGAGAACATGCGAATGTTCTTGTCAATTGGATTAAATTATTTTTCATTGATGAGGAAAAAAACCCCAAACAACTAACAATATTAAAATTAAGTGATTGTAAATAGCTCCGAAGTTGAAGTCAGTATGAAATTCAGCTTCCAAAAGGAAGCTATTGACATACAGTACTAACATGGTAATTTCCTACTGATAACATCCTTGATTTTCTAAATATTTCTAGAACAGACTGTGGAAATTTTCACCACTTATGTTATGGCTTGAACTCACCCAGTCTAACCAGTGATCCTGGAAAAGTAAGCAGTGAGGACCCAGAAGTTTTTCACAAGGCAGATTCTCTAGTTCCCACTGAATAACCTTTTCCTCTGATGATAGAGTGGGTGCAAAGCTATTCACCCACTGTCCCAAAAAGAAAGCTTTGAACTGTTGGCAGAGCTGTTTTAGCTACCCCTACAATCTATCCAGCACTGACTCCAATTCTAATTTATACCAACTAGAGAAACTTAAAAATATTATGTCTCCCTCAAGACATTTGTATAAAATTTTATATATTTATGCATCACTGTTGATGAAAAACATGTATATTCACAGAAACAGCACAGAAATTACTAGTGATACTTCCAGAGACAGAACACAGGCAGTTTACTAGCACCAGTGTAAAAATTCACTCTTTTCCACTTGATCCCTTATTCTCTCACATGTGCAACCTTGTGCAGCACCCCTCCTCACCACAATGATTGAACAGTACCATTCTTAAATTAGAAAACCAGATGATTATTTACACGTAGCCATAAACAAACATGCAGAGAAATCAAGATTTGCATACTGCAAACGTGCCTCTGTAACAAAGGCACATGGTATATCCAAAGCAGCCATCACAGAAACAATGTTCATAATCCAACCTTCCATTCATTTTAAAACCATGGGTGTAAGTCTTACTTAAAGCACCCTAATCTGATGTTGTTCCTATATGTTTAGTTTTATGTTCACTTCCATATTTTTCCCATGCACTAGTTAGTTTCCTGATAACACATTACTTCAACATGTCACCACTTACACAATAAAAACCATGAAAAAGACAGACAAAAAACAAAGAGAAAACACCCAGTAGCTTTCAAAGTCCAACAGAATTTATGTAAAATGCTTCAATCAGAAACAGAGCGTCATAAAAATACAATACTTCATGGAAGACTAGTGGAAAGAATCATGGAGTTCAGTACTGACTAAAAGGCTATTAAGCTTTATGTAAACAATTTAGGCAATCAGTGTAGAAACCTAGGTTAGATTTCTGGCAGTGATTCAATAGGAAAAAGTATCCTAGAATGCCTTTTGTGCTTTTTGTGACGAGAATTATGCTTTGCGTAAGTTTTCACATAAGTTAGGAGGACAGAAAAACAGGCTGAAAATACAGGAATCCTCCTCCAATCATACAAACCATTAAATATTTTTAAAATCAAACTTATATCCAGCTATTTTATGGCCTTTTAACACTCATGCTTGTACTGTTCACACACAAAACAAGACTTGTGAAAGACGAAAAATACTCAGGAAGATCTTACAGTAACAGAAAAAGACACTAATTTATGAAGCACTTTAGAAATGCAAGTTGCAAGGAAGCTGCTCAGATTTATTGAAATAACAAGTCTGAAATACACACAAACATCAATGATTCCTCTTTTCAGAAGTTTGTCTTGTTATAGCTTTCTGATTTTTCAATAAAGAAAATGCTGAAAATATTTAAGTAATGGTTATTAACTCAACACCCTTGCACCTTTGTGGCCATGCACAGAAAAGGGGACATGCCTGATGGGGAAGCCTCCAGAAGTACTACTGTGGCATTACCTGCCTGTACATTGTCATCATTTATTAATATTCCACTAATGTTAAAGGAAGGTTGGGACGTAGCAGGTATAGAAAGAAGAGTCTGTCTAGTGCAAGCCAAACAGGAATGCATGTATTGCTCAGTTAGAATAATCATCACAGCTGATAAACCAACAAAATTTGTAATAGCAGCATGGAAGAAAGTACCTATCTTAAATTAAATACAAATTGTTTGGCGGTTCAGGAGACCAAAATGTCATAAATGAGTAAGGAGACATAGGAGTGTGTTTTCTGGAGCATAAGGAAAATCTCAGAGAGAAGCTTCCTTATGCAGCTTGCAATATCAAGAAGCTGCCCCACTCTTTCCAAACCTATGAAGTTACAGATAAGTAAGGTATGTCCATAGGAATGGATATCAAGAGATTCAAACAGAAGCAGCAGTTTGGCCTTAGCCAGTCCATCGGGGCAAGAGATGCCATATCTTTATTTATGTGAGTTCAGCATTACCCAAAACTAAGCATAAATAATTTACTGTGCATTTAAAAATGATCCTGGCAGAAAAAGAAATATCTTAGAAAAGTGGAGATATCATTTATAAGTTGGACATAAAATCTTTCACAGTCTCTGTTCTTTTCTAAAGCACTGAAGAAAACTGTGATTGAATGAAATCTTGACTTAAACTGTAAGCTTACACGTCTGTTTTATATGCAAAATTAAAATCAGAATAGAACCCAACACTTTGCCTTAGGAGTTCCAGGCAAATCACAATTACCAGACATACTGTTGAAAACAAGATCCTACAAAAGGTATTTCAGGCTATGAGCTCAACATGACCAAAAAAGCACATTCTCGTTCTTATAAATCTAAGGAGACCTCTCAGTGTTTAAAAGCTAACATTGGTCACCATGTGACAGCTGCTCACAACCAGAAACTACATAACTTCATAGGGCCCTCTACGGTAATGAAAGGCAAAATGAAGAGGAAAAGTCTACACCCTCAAAAATTGCAGAGGAAGGCAGGCAAGTTGCATGCGATTGGGCCAGTTTGCCCAAGAGAGGTTCACACAGGCAACTTTACAACTGATCTCAGAAAGTGGCAAAATAAGAATCTAACTGCAGTGGTGATGTCTTCCAGAAGATGCGCAAATCCACATGACAGTGCAGAACACCTCCAAAAATGATAAAGCATGGACAGTAATCTCTGCTGTTTACCAACAAAACAAACCAAACAAACAAACAAAAAAAAAACCCAAAAGATGAAAAAATAGGTTGTATTTAAATTTTACAAATTGAGTTCAGAGAACACTTGATTTGAATCTGTCCGCAGTACACACTGTCTTTTGAAGCTATCTCAACATCTCCAAGTCTACTGATCAACATAGATATCTGTGAAGGAGAAAATAAATAACTAGAAGCCTGTATTTATCTAGTTGTAACAACTAATTTTGAAGATCACAGAACAAAATAATCTAGGAGTTTTACATTTTCTAGTGGTTTTAATTCTTATAATGGAATTTATATAAGACTGAAGATCAATGTTTTTCTTCTCTTAGTTTGAAAAACAGAGCCCAGAACCAAAATATTTCCTAGGCTGCCAGAATGGAAAGGAGAAAAAAAGAACTTTGCCTGATTTACAGCTCTTAGCTCTGGAGAAGCTATTTGCTCCAGTTTATGTTGACACATACAGAAGATGGGGAGGTAGCAAGGACTCTCATTGTATAATTTGTGTTGCATTTTAATTTTTAGAAAGCAGTACTCAAGCAACCTGAGAGCTCAGCAATTCCAGCAGGGTTAGCGTGAGTTCTCTCCTAGCTTGCTGTGTTACCCAAATCTGATCAAAGGACAAGGACTCCAGAAGCTTGTCCAGCTGTGGTTTTATAATGACACCATTAGGTTTTGCTCTATAATCAAGGTCCCTAAAAGTCTGTGTAGCTTCAGGCTTAATATCTGCGACAAGGTTAACTGAAATCTGCAGCAAGGATAACTACTTTAGCAGATTGTATCAGCAGGAAATATTTAAACACTATTTAAAAGGATTTTAAATAAGCAGATTTTATTTAACACTGCACTAATGCACTGCAATAGGAAATGATACAACAGAGCTGCTACAAATAAACATAATGCTTTTACCCTTACCCCACCCTCCCTCCTTTTTAAATTCCCCAGATATATATTATTAAGTCCAACAAGCGCACCAGATCTTTCTGTCTGAAGCTGAAATACAGGAATGCCACACTCAGCCATTTGCCCTTTGGTTTTGTGCCTGCTGAATCTGCATTCTGAGTCTGTGGAATTAATTAAAATAGTACCACTCACTGGCAATGTCAGTGTTGCCAATCCAGGTGTGTCAAATGTGCTTTCTCCTAGTCTACAACTTTTAGAGGAAGGCGTCTTCTTCCGTAAGAGTGGTGTACTCTGCCCTCTAGTGCTAGGTGCACCAACATATATTTACTTAAACGCATGGTCAGGTCAGAATAAAGGCTGAAGCAGCAGATGGTCTTCATATGCATCCTGGAAAACATGTTATCTCCTATATGCTTTATCAGCAGGATATGTTGCTAAACCAAATAGCAGGGGTGGGTCTGGAACTGTAGCATGGTATTGGAAGACCCCAAAATAAGAATTGGGTCACATGTAAAACATTTCAGATAACCATTTCTAACTGTGAAGAGATGATGACTAACTTTTCATTGCTCAGAATGGCGTTAAATAAGTCTCTGCTTCACTAAAAAAAGAACCCCGAGGAATTATGACATTCAGAGTTACAATATACACGAATCTAGGACTAACATTGTGCTGGACAGCAAACCAAAACACCCTAGTGAAAGAGCAGACTAGGTTCACTTGGTATTTTTCTGTACTTCACTGCAACCTGGAAGACGGGGAATAAACTCATACTAGAGTCCTAGAGAATTTTTCTATTGTTTTTCCTTTAAGGCAAAAGCTGCCAGTCATCTTTAAGCAGAACCTAAACCAAAGGAGCACAAATCCTTAGAGCTAGAAACTGATGTTTTTTAAATATGTCTATAACTAAAAGCTGTATGAAAAGTAACCATGAGAACTACATCTCAAATTTAAGATAATAACTATTTACTTCTCAGTGATTCAGCTTCTTGCAATGATACATCTTCTTGCAATTATCCTCTACGTACAATTCTGTAGATCTTCTTGTTCAAATTCTTTCACTTGGCAATTAGTACAGTATCGCTACTATGATGGATTTTGATTTTTTATCATTATCTATCATTTAAAACAAGCAGTAGTAATCATAGGGACAAAATGGACAGAAAGCTTTGACAATTTTTCACTAAAATGTAACGCAATTACTACTGGTTTACATCAACATTAGAAAAACACAGGTACTAATGTGAGGTTCTGCCATTTTTTTTAAGCTCACATATATTAAGCCCTGTTTGTACAGATGTTAAACATCTGTCTCTTACTCACAGGAAAACAAGGCTATCCTGGTATTGTAGGATCAGCCTTTTCACACTTCCATCAAATAACGATTTCAATAAGCCAAAGTTTAGTTCAAGCTTTTAGACAAAACTGTGAAGACAGACTCTTTCTAACCTTTTTCAAGGCTCTCTTCAATATTTTGCCCAGAAATCTAGTACAAAGCAGCCTGTCAGAAGTTTTTTTTTTTTTAATTCTGCGGCATATGATTTAGGATAACTCTATAATCGTTTAACTCAGTTCAGTATCTGCCCTTGTAATATAGTTGACAGGATTTCTTTCCTGAAAAACTGGAAACACTTTTCAGTTGGCAGAGAAAAATAAGTTTCACACAGCTGAGTCTTAATAAGAATATCTTCCTTTTAAACATTCATGATGAGAACCATTAGATTCTGCTAGGGAAATTATACGAACACGATTTGTTAACATTGTCAAATACCTAGCACTGCAGAAAATGCAAATGTACATCCTCAACATGCCCAAGCCCAGTGCAAAGATAGATTTACACATTTTGTTTTCTAAAGTTATCTACAAATTCATTTCCTTTTGTAAACGTGTTAGGTAATGAACACCTTCTCTTAGCTCATCAAATGCTCATCATTTAAGAACAGAGGAAACATTTTGCTCTAATCTTTTTTCTAAAGTTTCTTCACAGGAATAAGATTTCCACCAAAACAAAACTTGGCCCTTGGGTCACATCTGATCATTACTGTTTCTGCTTACGTTCTACCTTTCTGCATTTATCAGACCACCTTTCTGCTGGTTGTATAGGCATTATCAGCTCAGGCCACTCCAGTTAAATGCTCTGCAGTATAAAAGCCATCATATTTTTTCTTTTATCTAAGGCAGGTGGTAAATTTCTGAGATTAATTTAAAGAAAATAGAAAACAAGAACAAATTCCTTGCCTAAATTCAAAAATATGAAAAAAGAATCACATTAAGGAATCTCCATGTGTCAAAGTAGAATTTTGCCTGTGAATGTTTGGATGAGCGAGTGAGGCAGGAAAAATCAACGCAAATTTTTCTAAAATCAAGTGCCTGTGTGAGATCAGTGTGTATATGTTAAGAGTTCTGAAGACAAACACTACAAGCTTCTCCATCTCCTCACAGCTGCTAGTCACCTCTACAGAACAGTAAGGTATGCAGGTTTGGTAAGCAGAACTCTATTGCAATCACTTTCCTGAGCTGCAGCTGTTGATCTTGCCTACAGCAGCTTCTGCACTCTCACAGAAAGGAACCGAATGCATGACTACAGGGGCAAGGATTCACATAGCCTAAATTCCACTTCGTATCCTGGACTGAGTGTTTCCTCTTGGCTTGTCTCTAACACATTGGAGAGACTGGGCTTTCACTGAAACTCGGCATGTGAAATAGCACCCAGATTGCATGAGGCAGTAGTGCGGCGTAAGGCAAACGCATATAGGTCAAAAGCAGAAAAATCGCAGACGCTTAACAAAGATATTGCAATACACAGGCTGTCTTCTTTTCTGTGTTTTATCACTCACAATACAGAAACTGAATTTGTCAATATGAGGAAAATATTTAAAGGCACTAATGGATGATGGATGCTTAATGGGTCCCCCCTTTCAATGTGGAAAAGTGTGCATTTGCCATATGTGCTTTTAAGGGGCATCCTTTTTAATTACAGATCAACCCCTCGAGGAAATAAATACTTGAATTTCCATGAAAATCAATGAGTATTTCAAGCCTTAACAACTGTCAAGATGAGAAAATAAGGTAACAATATATTTGCAATTATCGTGTTGAGAAAACATATCCCTCCTGAAGTTATGGATCAATTAATGTGGGCCTGAACTGGTTGCACTTTCAATGGTCTGAAATGAAAGTCAGTGAAGTACTAATTTTTAGACAGAATTGATGTGTTCCTAAAAAGAAAGATTTCTAAAAAAAAAAATTTCAATAGATACAACACTTCAATACACAGAGAGAATCTATGACTTTCTGGTACAGGCTCCTGGTTAGGAGCTCAGTCGGACAGCTATTAAATTAGGAAAATCATTTTGGTGAATGAATAGGAAACAGATGTCAGAGACAATGAGCTTTGTTCTCTCTGTTTAGGGTCAATAACATTGGCAATAAGTCACCAACATCACTAGCATAAATGCTGAAAGAAAAAGGATAATAATATAGGAAAAGTCAAAAAGGTAGGAGAGAGACATGTATAGCACTGGAAATTAAATGCAACTTTTCACCATAAAACCATAATCCTTGGGGAGAAGAAAAAAAAAAAAAAAAAAGAAACATTGTGTTATACCTCTTCTACCTCTAGCCTACAACAAAGAAAATCCTGGGCTCTGAAAGAAAGTAAAAATGGGTCAAATTCAGGATATATGCAGATGTAAGAACAATCTTGAATAAACCTGACTCAGAATGACTAGAATTTCTAGTGACCCAAATCATAACTGGCTCAGTTTGCCTCATCCCCCTCAAACAGTGAGGAGCTGCAGCTAAATAAATTGGATCCAAAGTAAGCACCCTTATCTTCATATCATGTTCAAATGTGGAGGCCAGAGTGGCTCTTGTACAGTACTGCATAGGGCAACACAATCTGATTCACTAGACCGCTCTTTTTAATGAGATTCTCTGTTCTCTTTATATCTACCTAAAAAATACTATTTAAATCAAAGTCAGGAAATGCTAAATAGGAGCAAAAATAGCACAATTTGTAGAAAAATGTAGAAAAATATAAATAAAGAATTTCTGAATAAAAGCAAGAACTCCTCTAGGATGCTTACAAACCTCATGACTTTTCCTTAGGCTAGTTTAGGTGAATGCACTCTGATGTGTCATTCAAGATTTAGAGGTAGAACACAAGGAATCAAGTCCTGACCCTTTTTAATTATCCTTTTCTATATTAAAAAAAAAAAAAATTACAAAAGTTACCTGACACAATTTCTATCAATAAGTATTCATTATGGCTATGAGTCAGAATACAATCACACATGAATCTAAACCCAAACAAAATGCATTATGGTGGACGTTTCTTCAAGCATTTTACATTGCTTGTCAATTTATAACAAGGTTGCAGATGAACACATCAGCAAAACTACTTGTGATGAACTTTCAATAAAAATTTTAATAAGATTAGAAACACAACTATTTGTACTTCAAAATTCTTATGAATAGTGTTATGGTATGGCAATAAGAGATTAACGGAGATTTTACAAAAAAAGATAAATGGCACTACAAGAGTAGCAGAAACTTGGGGGGATGGGGGAGAAATTAATTGAACCTATACTTTTGATAAATATTTATTTTTTTGCAGAAGAAAAATGCACACTAGTTTGAGCTGTCATTATGCTAACCTATATCCTATTTTTCATATTATTAGCAATACATAATGTGGTAGTTTATATTCAAAAATAAAACCAGAATGTATATACCTCATGTATTTATCCAGAAATACACTAAGGTTACTATGGTTACGAAAAATCCATTACCTTTGAATACAGAATGAAAAAGTTTGACTTAAAGTGTGCACTATTTATTACAGCGATCATCAACAGCCTTCAGGAGGTTCTCTAACTGGATTCATTTTTCAGTGTCAAAACTGACCCACCACACCAGTAGCTTATGGCCTGTGCAAGGCAAAGAAATTTGAACTATATGAATTTTTAAATATGTTTTATACTAACTCAAGATGCAGAAATGGCTTTGAATTTTAAGGCCTTACATTAAAAAGAAAGTAGGGTCTGGATACCCTTTTTCCCCTGAGTTGTCTGATATTAAATGCTTTACTTTTACTTGTACATACTACCATATAAAAATTCTGATGGGACCAGAATAGTGCTTACGTTGCACTATGATACTTTTAACTCAACAGTTTGTTTTTTATTTCAGGTCGTTTTGTTGTTGTTTGAATAATATCTGAACAAATAACTTGGATATTTCCTTAAACTGTACCAATTATATTAAAATAGGAAGTCAGATTACCATGCGTTACTGCACTGCCAGCTGGATGCTATGATATCAAAAAGTTATAAAACCATTAAACAGGTGACTCAAGGTCCTGTGAAAGAAGACAACACAGCACAAAATTTAGCTACACCACGGCAACATTAATTTCCGAGTTTCAACAGAGAGTTTTATGAAGGATTCTTTAAAAAATGGAACCCACCAGGATTTACAGTGCATCTGGTTCATTTTAAATTTATTTTTCTTTTCCCCTGAAATAAGAAGAGGTGAGTCATATTCACAGCAATCATAGCAACTATGAGCTACCCATCTGACGTGCTACCTAGCACAGAACTCACCTGTTACAACATATTTGGTTCCATTTCCAAAGTAAATTGGTACTCCATTCATATATAAAGTATATTGTGTAATAATACCATTTGGTGTTTTTGGTGGACTCCAACTCATCAGCAAGAACGTTGGAAAGGATATTGCTGTGGGCGGTTGCACATCTTCAGGGGCTAGTGAAAAAATATGTAACATTATATTTCCACAAGTAATAAATAATTTCAGTGAGTAGCTACAACCAGAACGATTTTTGGTAAAGTTGAAATTTCAGAAGAGATTTCATGCTTGCAACACACCAGCATTTTTGAGAACTCTTCTATCACATGTATGGTTACCTAGCCAAACAGGAACTTCTGTGAAAGACAAAGACATGTCTTTGCTTTTTAGGAGAATAATTATGCTGATATAATTTTATCTTTCCAGTCTGATAACACTGAGCAAGTGGAGGAGTACACAATTTTAGTACATTCCTTTTTTAATGCAAATTATTTTCTCTTCCTTCATGCCTTTTATTCCTAACTACAAAGTGATCATTCCTTGGAATCACAAATGCAGATGCTACATTCTTAGGCACTATCCATTACTTCAGACTTTTCAAAATTCAATACACTTAGCAATGTTTGTTTAGCATAGATTTTATATATATATAATATACTGGAAGTTGGCAATGGATAATAATTTAAAAGCTGAGTTCTCTCACTATTCCAATGAGTTATATGCTGGAAGCATGAGCAATCCCACTGAATATCGCAAGGGGAGCAGAACTCGGGTCTTAGTCTAGGAGGAATATCTTGTAATTTACAAGCTCTGTGCTAGCAATTTAAAACAATAACTAGCAGTGGCTGGCAATGTGAAAACAATATAAAGTAATGAATGTTTCAATAGGGAAACAGGGATAGCTGGAGGGTGTGATATGGTGTCTGTCTTCTGTATCATCAATTTATTGTTACTAAGAGCATGCAACAAGAGCGTCCAAAAATAGAAACTCCCGACATTGACTTTTTGTTCAATTCTTCTGAGGGATAAAACACATGTTCCCCATGGCTTTATTTGATTTCTGAGAAGAAAAATAAAAAAAAATCTATTCTTGCCTAAACCTTCCCAATATGACAGCACATCTGAAAACAGTGGATGTTTTTCTCAACACATGTAAGAATTCCTGCTTTATTCACCAAGCTGAGAAAAATAAGACATAAACAATTTATTTTTTAATTATTATATTACACCAAAAAGAAAGAAAAAATTCTATATTTCATGTTTATGTCACAGGGTCCATTAACAGTTTGGCTGTCAGAGGCTACACCCGTTCATGGATAATGCCACCAGACAAACTCAGTCAATTTATTTAGAACTTCCAAGAGGCAATAATTAGGCTTTGATTTGATTGGTATTGCTGGCAGTTGCTAATACATTCACATCAAAATGCTATTCCAGCAATGTTAGACTGCAATCTTCAGGACTCTCCTCATGAGGACAATGCCTTGTGTGACTATCTCCTTTGGCAGCAGTTCAGCTCTCTAGCATTCTTCTAATCATTATGGCTGTAATTCAGATAACTTTATGCTAAAATTTTACTTGTTTTATCCGTACTGTAATACTACCTAGTTTACATGAGAAGATTAAACAAAGAACTGTGGGAGGGAGGGAATTTTGAAAATTACATTGCACCATAGAAGATTAACTACTGTCCTATAAATACACATCAAAGTCTTCATTATTTTACTGGTGTAAATTTGGAGTAACTGATGATTATAACTGGATTAACATGGCTTTAGGATGATAGAACCAGATGTGGACTTTATATTTAATTGAGAATAGAGTTAGATATGTCACGTATTTTGCAAGCATTTGCTCCAGTAATTGATGCGTATTACTTCTCAGCCTAGTCTCTAAAGTCAGAAATTTGTATTTTTCTTTCTTCCTGCTCTTGTAAGCACAGAGAAAATCACACTCACAACCTGTAAGTTCGAGCACAACAACATCTGAAAGTGTTTAGAAAAGAAAGGGAAAATCTAAGCAATGATTAATAAATACCTCAATTGGCATTTGGAGGTCTCATCATACTGAAATAATTGTTGCCTATTGCTGGTGTTTAGCAGTTAAAAGAAACCATGGAAATCAACCGTTTGATTCTCAATTTCATACTGTGCCATACAATCAATTCTTTTTAGTCAGACTGTCTCTAGATTTACTTCTGAGCCATAGTAAAATGAGGAAGCTTTCATTAATCTTTCAGATGCTTCATATTAATGACAAGGCTCTTGCATGAACAATGTAACAGCAATTAAAAAGCCCATTAATCTGCATTACAGCTATTAAAGATGCATGTCATTAAAGGGTATGGAGTTTGATTCATTTTCGCACCCCCCCAAAAAATGGAGCAATTATGGTCTGGCAATGCACTTTGTCATCAAATTAGGTTGGGGTTTTCCAGCAAATGGCTTTGCAGCATTTAGCTCTTCTCCTGTTTTATTATTCATGACTGAAATGTGGAAGTCAAGACCTTTGAAATTACTTTACCTTCTTGTGGAGTGGAGATGTTCAATGCATGCAAGCTCTCAGTACAGCCAGCCAAAGTGCAAGCAGTTAGGGTTACAGCATAGTTTGTGAAGGGATGCAAGCCTGTCAATATGCCTGCAATAGAAGAAAGCAAGGTGTTATGCATGTACAGTGCACAAACGCACTATGTACATACACAGATAAAAGCGAAAAATTAAAGTTTTCTGCTACAGGCTTTCACTGTTACAGGTGGAAAAGAAAAAATATTTTAAGGTTTTGTTCCTATTATGCCATGACTTAAATTTTGCAAAATAAATTAAGAGTAAATGGTATTTTACTCCATTCTTAAGACTAAAGATGTTGCTCAGTTTTTTTAGTTACGCTTACTATAACAGGTACTACTTCAAGACTGAGGTGTCTGTTTTAGTATAACAATGACAATAAAGGGTTTTTTTTTCTTATTCCCTGTCCCACAAAGTGTTTTCAGTTTCTCAAATTGTTTTTCCAAGGAATTTTCACCTTCTCCCAGAACAAAATTTTTTAATGCTTCTTCTCTGATGTTGCCCCTATTCACCCACAATCTGAAATCTTTCTTCTGTATGAAACATCCCACTTGTGATCTATTAATTCAGTGGAAGCACATAGAACATATATTTGCTGTACCAATCCAGTAACATAACTCAGGTCACACAATACCCAAGGGTTTACAAGAGAAAAAGACCTGCAGTGTTATGCTTTTTCAGACCCTGCTTGTGTTAGTAAAGAGAAGTTGTTAGATTCCCACATATTGATCAGCTTCTTGTCATAGTGAATGCAACAAATCACTGCTTACCATTTCAGGAAGTTACACAGTATTTTGAACTGTGTTGTACAGACGGACTACATGGAAAAAAAATGCTTTACAGTCATTTTCAGAAACATCAGGAGTTCCCATTTCAAGGTAAGTTTGACAACAAAGAAATATGGAATGAATATGCAGTAGTAATTAAAAGCAGGCCACTTCATGCCAAGTTTTATTACAAACCACGTTCTCACCTTGGTTCTCCCAGCTTTTAGTAAAATCAACGGGGTATTTCATTGGAAAAAATAATATGTATATAAAGCAAACGATGTTATTTCAGAACCATCTGACTCCAAGATTTTGCATCACAGCTTCAAAACCAAGAGTACCTCAGAGAACCATAATTCTTCCCAAAACTTCCTATAGTACAGTAAGACTGACTGCAAATCCCTTCAGCATTCCATGTCCACAAACAGGTAGAAGAAATTAGTCCTTATAATTACTCCTCATTGAGTTACTACATGAAATGCAACATAACGTTGGATTTTATTAACTTTTTTTTTTCCCCACATGGGCCTTTTAAACTCACAAAAAGGCCCTGGAGAATTGATACTGGAATTTAACAGTTACAGCACAAATATATTATTTTGTGAGTAAGACAATCAAAGTAAGTCTGTGACTGTTAATATTGTGTTTACCAATAGGTGTGTTCACATGGAAAATATAAGATTAGCTCTCACTGAATTAGTAATGTTTGTGGTTTTCCTTGTAATTACTCCAAAAACTTCAAAAGGTTGGCATGGCAATGATCCTTCTAAGAGAATTCTCTGAGATCTGGTTCCACTCACACACACAAAGAGATAGTCATTTGACACATTCATTTCAGAGTGGTGTTAAACTAAAACCAGCTGATCAGAATTCACTCTCTCTGGTTAATAGTTTTGATTTTGCAAATCCTCAGTTAACAGTGGAAAGCTGTACTGCCATCTTACTATCTAATGTAAGGGCAACAGGAAAGAAAAAGAACATTGTGTCAGTCACCACCCAAGCAAATGTGCCTGAAGCCTTTCTGTGACAGAAGGTAAAGATTTTTAAGAGCACTGAAAATAGTATATAATGACATTTTAAAGCATTACGATCCCTATAAAGCAGGAACATTGTTATCTACAGTGAATTCTTCAGCACAGAAATTTCATCAGTCAAAAAAATATCTTTTTGGCATAACACTTAGTACAAAGCACTTATTTTCAAATCACAGAGGGTTAAACACGGTACATATAAAAGGTACTATTGGAATTACATTCAGCAAATAAATACACACAGAAACCAAATCCTCTGTGACATTTGCAAGTCCTCAGTGAAGAGGAGCATGGTATAGTGTATATGCCACCTCTCTATTCACTCTGCTGTGCTTTAGGAAGCAATTTAGTTTTATTTGTGCACTTGTAGCGTTCTTTTCTTATGAAGCTGTGAATTAATGCTCCTTGCATTTCCTGATAGAAGGCATTCTGTGGGGTCACCAATGGCTTCGGGCACTGAGAGCTGCAGTAGCACATACTCAGAAAGATGCCTGTAGCTGTGCAAGGTTTGGATTGGGCTGTTTGGTTTACTTTTGACAAAGTAGAATGGTTTTATATAAAGCACCTACAGTGCAACAGGGTGTGCATTGCACAGGTATGCTTGTGAAGGGCACTGAGAACTTAAAAAAATAAACACAAACATAAAACAAATAAACCCTTTTGCAACAGAAGGTTTATGTCTGAAAAAATTATTCAGCAAAGGCAACAACTTAAGAAATATTTTTTTCATTTCCTAATTAATGTTTTTCCTTCACAAGCACCCTTGCACTATTTCCTTTCAACAAAGAAACAGATGTGCTGCATAGGTAGGCAATAGCAAGTGCACAGGTTTTATTTACATACTTCAGCAAACTACTTTTTTCTCAGCTGCCAACCTATCTGTTTGGCCAGCATCCACTGTAATCTGTTCTCCTTCATTATGTTAATCTGTGGGCGGAAAGATTTCTGTCATCTTCAAATCGCTTGTACAGCAATGGTAAACACCTTGGCCTGTCTGTAATTGGACAGGTGTCTGCATTGGTGTCACCCGGCTTTTAATTCAATTAAAGAACTGGCTGCTCTGCTCTCATTACCCACTCATTTCCTCTGCACTTTTAGTCAGCCAGTGAAATTTACACTCAGTGCCTGACTATCTTAGAGTACAAAGTCAGCAAAACCATAACAAAGATCATCACTGATACACGTGGATTATTTTATAGCACAGCAAAATAAATACTGAAATAGAAAACAGCCTATGATCCAATGTAGTTGGCTGACAGCTTTAGAAAACTTTGCCTAATTTGTCAATTATCTCACTCTCAGACTGGCATGCCTTATCTATACCCAGTAATTACTGATAAGAGTCTATCAGGCTTTCCAAGACAGGATGCTAACAAAGCAAAATTTGGCCACAAACACACTTGCATATATTCTATTAATGCTCATGAGTCAGGTAGATAAATTGTCACTTCAATCAGGGGACAGAATTAGAGGCACCATCAATATTTAAGAAGAGGGTCAGCCTCCCACATTTGGGATACGAGTCTTATTCATTCAGCCTGCCTCTACAGAGCAGCTCAACCTATCTAGACTTAAAATTTACATCATAGACTAAGTTCCAAGCCTTAAAATCCACATAGGGAATCGGATATGATAAATCATTCTAATACACCATTCCTATCTGCCCACTCAAAGAACCTTTGGAAATAAATTAAAGTTCTAACACAGACATTTTGACACAGTGACCCCATGAAACTGAATAATGTCATTTGTTAAATATGAATGTAAAGTTAACAGTCTAAAAGAGTGATCTGGAATCACACCTAGAACATTAAGCTCACTTTATATGCAAAACTAGTATTTAATTTTCTATACTTTTATTTAAATGATCCTTAATTATTTGGAATATTTAAAGTTGAAGTTTAGAGTTGTCAGATAGAAAACGCTAGGTTCATTCTTGCAGATAAGGGATAAAAACATCAACATGGACAGTAGAAAAGGGTCAACAACGGATTTATGGTAAAATGGATGCATGGACTAATCACAGTTGCACCTTTATGTCCACTCCATTCATCATTCCAATGCATACAGTATACAAGAAGATTAAATACCCAGCTTCTTCCTTTCGCTTCTCCATAAAACAGACATATCTTTTGTTCAGTCCATCCAAAAAGGAGGTCTTACATACTTAGGCAGCTCAGCAAGATCCCACAGTATTCTGGCAGATTTTGAGTGGAAAAGTAGTACATCTCATCAAGGAAAAGAACTGTTTTACCACTAAGGTATGAGTGCTAATATTCTGCTCATAAACACTGAAAAATTGATTCAAAACCAATGACGGTATTTTAGTAATTTCCTCATCCAGTTAAAAGACTTTTATGGGAACAGCTGCTTCACTGTTCCAATCTGTCATCTTGCTTTTTCAAAAGTTGCTTCAAAACACGGCCAGGTCTTGATGAAAAGACACACTTGCTTATGGTAACTTACAGAGATTTTACTCTGCATAACGAATTGGTTAAACAAATATGAAATGAAGGTGAGCTTTTTGAAATACATTTATTGAAGGAGCCTTCCCATAAAAACAAAACTAAACCCACTCACACAAAAAAGCTTTTTAATCTTACAGATATAACAAACACAAATACTAAAGTTCCTCACTTCTAGAAGAAAATGCACTCAGCTAAGACAGTGGAAGAGGACAATTTTGCAAGGCTTAGGGCTTTTTTTGGTTGGGTTGGTTGGTTGGTTTTTGTTACAGGTAAATTTAGGTAATTTAAATGATAACCAGGCACTACTTTCATACGCAGCCTGAAAACCCAGCTCTGCTACTGAATATTAAGATTCCCAAAGTCAGACACAGAGCTCACCCACACAAACTCCATTTGTTTCATAAGCTGAGTGTATTTTTTGCCAAAGGGACTTTTCCTTGCCAGATTTTTTCATTGTTTCCTCCCTAACACCCTACCGCACAAGGACCAATTCTGAAATACACACATAGCAACTGAAACAACACTTGACCTTATAGATTTACTTTAATCCTTATTTAAACTCTTTGAAAAAAAAATTACCAAATCTCCCCTCCCCAAACCTAAAGACTAGTTAGCCAACTTGGATGCCTGAGGTCATAACAGCATCTGTCTAACAAAGTCACTTGTGTGTCGAGATGCATCATTGCCACAGTACACTTAATCACAGTCCACTGACCAGAAAAGGAAGTCCTCAACTGACTTTGTGTTTTCGACAGATTGTAGCAAAAACTGTTTAAGTGCATGTGTCTTCTACATATGCATTTCTGGACTGAAAGCCTGTGCAATTCAATCTGTTGCATACATCTGCATTCGTAAAACATCTACCTTAAGTATGAATTATAAGACTTCAAAGAATTATTGAACAAGAGGGCACCTGTTCCAACTCTTTGGCTTTTAAGAACAAAAAAAAAAAAAAAAGCTTACTTTGGTTACTGGATTTCTGTGGCTTCCAAGAGGATTTTCCCAACCCAAAAATTTCATAACCAAGCAAACACAAGCTCCACTGTCCTTAAAAATGCAACTCAGGTTATTGTGGTTCAAGGTAGCTACACTCCCCATAACACAAGGCAACTATTTAGTCACCTTAATTTCCAGAAAGCCTTAGCCCAGCAGAAAGAGTTAATTAACCACAGAGAGTATTGGTTCTGTAATTTCTATCACTATGTTACTCTTGATCCTTCAGGATAACTTTGTCATTGTTCTACGGGATGATTAATTTCAAAAGATTGTAGAGAGAAAAAAAGACTGCTTAGGTTTTTTGCAAACTTTTAGTATGTCTATAGAGAATATTAATAATCCTTTCTGTCCTCATAAACATTAAGAAATTAATTTCTTCTTATTAATAAAAGTATTGGTAGGTAGCTAAGAGTTGATGTAATTTTGATAAAATGTTCAAGTTTATTTAATCAGAAAATTTACATTTCATATGAATAAATTTATACAACAGCATTAGACTGTAAACAAGATTCATTTAGGTCTAAACTCAATCAAGTTAGAACCTTAATATCGCGGAATATTAATATAATTTGTTTTAAAAAATATGCTGCTGGTCTGCTAAAGGCAGTCAAGTGAAAGGACATATGAACCTACATTCTGCCAGTCTGATTTAGAGTCATTAGCAACTCAAGCACTACCTGACAACTCACAGAAACCTAAAGGGCATAGACGGATCTATTGGCTACCTTATGTTGCATGAGCTGCCACAGTCAAACAGGGACCTGCGCGGGGGCTGGGGTATAGCTTCTGATATGCTGCTGCAGCTCCTCCCACCGAGAGGTGTGCGTACATATGGGTGACAGAGACAGAAAGACCAAACCTCCTTAAGATGCCCACAGGGGCAAAATAGGCCAACAACTGCACTGCAGCCCTAATCATTACATGGGTCTCAGTACACGACACCCCTTCTTGTGGAAAGGATGCACCGAGCCTCCCACATCTCTTGCTCTGTGGCACAGCACTGTAAAGCACATACTGATGTTCTTCTAGCTATGGGAAATGCTTAGGTATTTTCTGTCATCTATCTGCACTTCTGACCAAAGATTACTTCTACAAAATGACTATAAAGAGAAAAAAATTGCCAGAAAACGTCAACCATCCTTGTATTCACACAGTAGATGAAGATCTTGAAAACCTTATTTTCAATACAAAGTTTCACCTTTTATTAATTCAAATGTTCTGTCATCATTTAATTGCAAATAAATACAAGCTAATTATTCCAAACCTGCTTATTATATTGTGACTCTTTGTATCTTCATAAAAGGTTTTATAACATCAGAAATTTGTCTCAACTTGGAGAATGGACTGGGGGAGTCTTCCTAGTACATATTTACATTAGCTGGTTTGCAATTCTTTTCTACCCATTTACAAAATTCTCATTAACTGCAGAATAGAGGTGTTTTGAGCATAAAATATCTGCACAAACCAAGATCTCTAATTTCAAGCACATGAAAGCAATATCCAAGTAATTCATTAGTAGTGTCACATGCCAATCTGCCCAGCTGTGGTAAACCTCTTGCAGTCCCCACGCAGGTCAAAGTACCCTGCAGAAAACAGCATTTTATAAGAGCCATAAAAACCAGCAAACTCCCATTTTAGGTTCACCCCATCTGAGCAGGCACTGCCTGGCACGTGAGGCAGCCGTTCTGGGCTCCTGGACTGTGGGCAGCAGCCTACCCCAGCCACCCCCAGCTGCTGCCCCGGGCTTTGCAGGGCCCCGGCTGAGCGGCACTGTGAGGCTTGGCCCTGGGGCTGCCCTCCACAGGGCCCATGCCTCCCAAACTCCACTGCAGGCGACAATCTAGGCCCAAAGGCTGGTTGCAGCACCACAGGCTGCTTTGGCAGTGCCTGCTCGTGCCCAGCAGAGCCCTCCCTGGGAGGGAGAACCTCTCAGCAGCTGCCTTTGAGCAGGGGAGGTTGCCAGTCAGGCAGCGAGCTTGCCCTGGCCTATCAGTCACAGGCAGGAGGTCCCGTCTCCTCCTCCAAGACTCCCTTAGCTAGAGTGCTTTCAAAGCCGAGGAGCAGCCAAGCCACTCTGATTAACCATATTAAATCATTAAATTAACTTTTCCTGCGATATTCATCTGCCGAGCATAAAAGACTAAAAGGTGAAAAGTAATTATAAACACATGTCAGGGGAAGGAGGGAACATTCAGGGCATTCATTCAGAGGGGAAGCCGTTGACAATTTTCTCATTATCACGTGTGCAGCCACGACTCCAGCACTTGGTTATTGTGGCAATGACACAGGCAGAGTGAACTACAAAAAAAACCATACAAAATTAACAGAGGAGTCTGTAATAGAAATACCAAAGTTTTGTCACTTCTTTCACAGGATATTTTATTTAAATAGTATTTGCAGCTTTTTCTAGCCTTCTTAACTGGCCAAAATTGGGAGATGGAGAAATTTAGAGGCTTGTGGATCTCCTGAATTCTATAATGACAGCAATCTGAATTACAAAATGCTTTTCTTGTATGTGCTTGATAAGAGAAGTGTCAGAGGATTGCAATCAGATACACAAAAATCTGGTTACAGGCAAGACAGCTGTGGAGTACTCCAGGGTTGATACTGGGGTCAGTACTGTTCAACATCTTCATTAACGATCTTGATGATGGGGAAGTGTGCACTCTCAGCAATTTTATAGATGACACAAAAGAGCCACTAACATGCTAAAGGTATTGAAGCATGTCTTTTATGAAGAGACACTGAGAGAGCTGGGACTGATCAGCCCAGAAAAAAGAATCGTAGATCACAGAATGGTTAGAGGTTGAAGATCCTTGAGATCCTTAAAGATCATTGAGTTCCAGCACCCTGGCCATGGGCAGGAACACCATGGGCGAGACCAGGTTGCTCAAAGCCCCGTCCAGCCTGGCTTTGAACTCTTCCAGGGATGGGGCATCCACAACTTCTCTGAGCAACCTGTTCCAGTGGCTCACCACCCTCATAGGAAATAATTTCTTCCTAGTATCTAATCTAAATCTACCCTCTTTCAGTTTGAAAATGTTACCCTTCATCCTATCGCTACACTCCTTGATAAAAAGCTCCCACCTTTCCTGTAGGCTTCCCTTTAGATACAAGAAAGCTGCTACAAGGTCTTCCCTGAACCTTCTCTTCTCCAGGCTGAACAACCCCATCTCTCAGTCTGTCTTCATAGGAGAGGTACTCCAAGCTTCTGATCATCTTCACGGCCTCTGGACTTGCTCCAACAGACCCATGTCTTTCTTATGTTGGGAGCCCCAGAGATGGATGCAGTACTCCAGGTGGGGTTTAACCGGAGTGGAGTAGAGGGGAAGAATCATCTCCCTCAATCTGCTGGCCATACTTCTTTTGATGCAGCTCAGGATACAGTTGTGTATCTGTGCCTGGGAATGCCCTGACTCACATGCAGGACCTTGTACTTGGCCTTGTTGACCTTCATGAGGTTTGCACAGGCCTACCTCTCAAGCCTCTCCAGATCTCTCTGGATGCCATCCCTTCCCTCTGGCATCTTGACTGCACGACACAGCTCGGTGTCTTTGGTAAACTTGCTGAGGGCATGCTCAATCCCACCGATCATGTCACTGACAAAGATGTTGAACAGCACCTATCTCAATATAAACTGCTGAGGAATGCCACTTGTATCTTGGACACCACTTGGATACTAAGCCATTGACCACAACTCTTCCAGTGCAACCATCCAGCCAATTCCTTATCCACTGAGTGGTCCACCTGTCAAATGTCTCTCCCATGTAGAGACAAGAATGTGGGGGACAGCATCAAATGCTTTGCACAAGTCCAGGTAGATGATGTCAGTTGCTCTTATCTACCAATGCTGTAATCCCATTGTTGAAGGCCAGTAAATTTGTCAGACATGATTTACCCTTACTGAAGCCATGTTGGCTGTCACTGATCACCACCTTACTTTTTATATGCCTTAACAGAGATTCCAGGAGTATCTGCTCCATGATCTTGCCGGGCACCGGGGTGAGACTGACTGTCCTCCAGAAAGACCTCCAGGTCTTCCTTTTTTCTCTTTTCAAAAATGTGAGTTATGTTTCCCCTTTTCCAGTCAGCAGCAGCTTCACTGGACTGCCATGACTTCTCAAATATGATGGATAGTGGCTTAGCAACTTCATCGGCCTTATATGTGGGAGGACCCACATTTTACCTAGTTTTCTTTTTGTCACCAGCATATCTATAGAAGCTTTTTTTGTGACCCTGTATGTCCCTGGTCAGATTTAACTCTCTCTGGGCTTTAGCTTTGTTAACCTGATCCCTGGCTTCTCAGACAATCTCGCTGTACTCCTACCAAGCTACCTGTCCTTGTTTCCACCCTCTGTAGGTTTTCTTTTTCTGCTTGAGTTTGTCCTTGAGTTCCTTGTTTATCCTTGAAGGCCTCCTGGCATTTTTGCTGACTTCCTCTTTACTAGGATGCAGGGCTCCTGAGCTTGGAGGAGATGATCCTCCTGCAGCTTTCTTTCCCTTATCCCATGGTACTCTACAAAGCAGATCCCTGGAAAGGCTCAGGGTAATCTATCAATGTGTATAAATACCTGATGGAGGGAACAAAGAAGGATGAAACATATTACCTTATCCAGTAAACTCCTAGTTCTACAGTCAGAACTTCATTTTAAGGATTTAAGTCTGCTGAATATTCCTTTCTTGGATGAAAATGAAAAAACAGTTTGACATTTTGAAGATTACAATGGTCAGATTTTGAAGAATCTTGGTCCACGAGGAGTCAGAAATAGGCATTTCAGACTGTGGGATTATGTTTATTTAAAGACCTACTCTACCTTTAATATTTAGCTCAGCTTTTCTTCTCGAGAAGGGTACAACAGGTTCTTCTGAATTTGATACACATAGGACAGCCTTCTGGAAAATAGGTAATGCTATTAATAATTGTTTTACTGTACTTCAGTTATGAGTGAGGATCCTTACTGCACAGAACAGATCATGGTAATTGTTCAAAAGAATTTGCATAAGTAAATATAAACCAAAACACAGCAGATGGGTATAAAGAGGTGCAAAGAAAAAAATAAGGTAAAGGAGGTTATCAGTGCCTTCAGATATATTTGCAAGCAGCAGATTAGGTGGTACCTAGGCTTAATAGTGAATGAAAAAATGAAAGAGGGTGTGGAGAAATAGCAGAGTTGCTTCATCAGCGACCCCACTGAGAGCTGTAGTGTTTTCCTCTCTCCTGTTGTATCAGCAAGCCTGGCTGTTGGGGTTATTGCAGCATCATTATTTGGAATTCAACAAAGGAATTTCTAAAGAAATGTACCTTAATTTAGGGAGAAAATACACAAAATCCCACTTCTCGGGAAACTCAAAGGAAAAGTAAGTCTTACATTTGTGGGTAACCATTTCTCAATGTCCACAGGCTAATCTATCTGTGTAGGCTTCACTAAAATCAACAGGCTGAAGGCAAAATCATTTCAAGATCAGTAATTTAGTTTTTCACTTGTCTCAGCTCCGACCTAACCATGAGGACATGAATTATGCATTTCATAAAATGCCAAAATTTGAAAATACAGAACTAAACTATTGGACAGCAGTTATAAATAACAAAAGGCAGCACTCCTTCCACACACACAACTGAATTGGAAAACTTACTGCCAAAGTTAGAGAAGCCAAAGCATAAATGTATTAAAAAAGAAGGCAATTCTAGCACAGACCATTAAGCATGATGGTCCAAATGCAACTTTCTGCTCAGGAACTCCACAAACTGCCAGCTGAATTTGTATTAACGGGAAGAGTCGCACAATGCTTAACACATTTCTTACATTTTCTTCCTAAGTATCTACAATCTGATATATTGTCAGAGAGGTCAATGTTTGAGTACAGCCGTTCTTAAGTTCTTCAGGTCATTTTATTTTGCAGTATTCAACAGCTATCTGCTATAATGCACTAAAGAACTGGGGTCCATTTACTATCTCCGTTTATTCTTCTGCCTCCTGAAAGCTTCATGCGGATAGCCTCTTACCTGTCCAGCCTGGTGTAGATTTTCATAACCCTGACATATAATCATGCCACAATGCCAACAAATTTAAATGAAATTTTGGTTCTGATCACCAGCTGTGAATAAACTACCTAATCCATATACCTCTATTACAGTCTTTAATTTCTGCTAATATAATTTGTATTGCTTTACAGCATAGATGAAGAGTATTCAAATCAACAAATTCATCAATCACAGTGAGAGTAGAAAGCCCATGCAGTTTTGGTAGTGCAAGCACATTACCCACAAATAGTCAATAGATTTCAAACCAAGGAAAATAAACTATGTGCATGGTTGCTTTCAAAAATGTATACATATGTTATGATAGAGAAACAATGCAAGGCATGTATACTTAAGTAAAAAAACTAATCACATATTAGCTGGGCTTCAGGAAAGCAGCATATAATATACTGCCTGAAGGTTAAGACACTCCCTAGGATTGTTACATTGCCAAATGAAAGCATCCGCTTTGAGCATTATGTCATTAGCACTTTTTCAATTATTATGAATATGTAATTAATTTTAGAGAGTATATAGACAAATCTATTAGTCACAGTTTGTTACAATGAAAGCAAGACTTAGTACTATTGCCCCATTTAGGCATAACATAATTCAGACTGTTGTCAGTAATATGCACCATTCCCAAGGCTTTCTGTTAATAGAGAGCAGAAAACCAGATCTACACTATCCTGACAGGAAGAGAGGTCCCAAAATGTTCCTTGTGTAGCAGAGAGTTCAGTGTTTCTTCCTAAAAGTATCTGCCTCCTGTGAGTCAAAAGACCTAGACTCCAGAAAACATTGCAAGTGCAAGTGCAATGGTTCCTATAGCTCCTGTACATAACCCACAGCTCAACAGTGACCAAAGCCCATAAAACTCAAGGCCCTAGGTTCATTCATTCCATAATAACCTACTTCCACATCCCAGTGGTATCAAGCAAAGCATCTAATTCACATAAATGCAAGCTAGTTTCCACTGAAATCAGTTAGGCTTATATCATCGGTATTAGGCAGGTATATTAAGTGCTTTCATACATAAGGTCAAATAGTACCTTATGGGACCCACACATAGAGTTCATTTAGTTGAAATGGATGTAACAATAAGGGAAAGGAAACAAATATCACATATAATATGCAAAAAACAAAAACACACACCCCCTAAAGCATTCTCCCCCAAAACATCAATACATTGGAAAGGAATACCTTAAATAAAATTGCTTTTCAGTATTTGAGTTCTATCTTAATTTCTATTGTTCTCTGAAGTCAGTACCGTGCTATGTAGGTGGATGCTGACACCAAATACTACCCTTCCAAACATGCTACATACTGCATAAACAAAAAAAACAGGCAAGTAATACTTTATGGCTCAACAAAAGGAGATATAAGCATCCCGTGTTATTAGATGTGCCTAAAAAATGGTACTTAACAACATTTACCTGTGAGGATACTAGTGTCAGTAAGCTCAGCACTAGTGATGGGTACGTTGGGACCATCCTCTTCATATGCTTTCAAAATGTACTTCTCAATTACACCTATGACCCCAGCAGGTTTGTCCCAGGTGACCTCAATGCTGTAACCATTTATACTGTGAACTCTTGAGGGAGTTGGCACATTTTGTGGAACTGTAGAGGGATAAAATAGAAAATAGAGAAAATGGCAGTTCTAAGGAGACTATTGCCCCTATTCTTCACTTTTAATGGCTGCAGTAAATCAGACTCAACCATTAGCATAAATACAATTTATTAGAGTTGTAACTTTTCAGCATTGATTTAATATGACTGCACATCTTGAGCTATTCAGTTTAAGCTATATTTCAAAACCATCAAAACTCCATCTACATAACATTCCTTCTTGTCTTGTTGTGATATTCCAAAAACATTTAATGTATCAAACGTATTTAAGCATCACTCACAAAGAGGGGAGGTGGATTGTATGTAGCTAATAAGTTCAGGCATTATAATCATGCAACGGAATGAAGCAAGACAGTATTGCAACAGAGAAGAGTTTGGTATTTATATGTTAGATATCTAAGCTACGGAATGCCAAGACTATGAAACATTTCTAAAAATGTGCATCGTTGTTTACAAAACTACTTTAAAAAATTTAAGCTTTTCCTTTTATTTTCATATTTTCACAACGCCATACAACTGCCTCACAGCAAAGCAGAGATTTGTAAGGGCTTTTGGCAAAATTCTTTGCTTCTGATCATTCCATATTAGAAAAAGAAAAAGAAAAATTAAAAACTGTTTAAAGAACTGGAAAGGCAAGCTCATATATGCATACAGTTGCTGATTAAAAAAAAATCATCCCATTTCCCATAACCTTTAACTATTTATTAGATATTCCTATACTGAGTAAAGGTCTGGCCAGTAACAACTTCATCACAGATGACTGCACAAGGGATGCAGAGGAAAGGCCCAAGGAACACAATGGCAGGATGATGGATGATGAGTTTGCTGTAAACGCATGTGGACTCCCTAGCCCCGCTGATGATCATTGGCTATTTCACCATCAAAGAACCTCTTTTTTTGGTAATTTTATTGTTCAATTTCACTGAATATGAATGTAGCCTTGTTTTGTTTTTTAATAAGGAGAGCACCAGAATGCAAAGTATAAAAATACCTGGAAGCTGTGATTCTTGGGTAAAAAAAAAAAAGACGTGATACTCTAGGAAAGCATTAGTTACTACACTAATATATCGATTTTATTAGTTCTGAACTGTATCACAGGGCAAGGTAAGGTACTGTATAGCAGATGGTCTTCTCATAAGGGACATAACAAAACCAACTCAAAAATAATTAAATAGCGCAATTATTCTTCAACCCCCGGGAACATGTAGCTGCTCAATGCTGTGGTCAGCTTGCAAACATAGATTTATGGCAAACCTTGCAGTTGTCAGACAGTCAATATGAAAATATGTATGTATTTTCTCTCTTCTGGGTAGTACACAAAATAATGACAGTAAGTTGTAGAAGAACACATTTGCAAGTCCAATATTTACTTAGGTATTGTATCATTTTTTAAGAACATGTATTTAGTATCTTGCATCAAAAGAATTTTATGATTCCATTGATGGAATGCAATTAGGCTTCAATTTACAGAAGAGGGAAATTTGGTCAAATAAAACATGCAGAACTGTAAACCTTCAAAAACCTGATGGCTCAAAGTTTGCAAAAACACTGAAAAGAAAGGCCCTTCAAATTTTCATCAGTAAAATATAAGAAAAATTTTATCTTTAAGACTCAGCAGGTATTATGTTCCTACTCTGAAACCCTCTCCACCAGCCACTCACTGCTTTTCTGTTAAATATTAGAACATTCTCACACACAATCTATGTGCTACTTGTTAAAAGGACACCCACATGCAGGTAATATATAGAAAAGCTTTCCCAAGACCCTCTTCTCCTTGACAACTACATGGCCTCCTATCTTCCACAGGTTGTGAGAGAAAGTATTTCTTCTTTCTCTACACTTGATTTTGTATCACTAAGTTACATATAGAAAAAATACAGATTTACTTAAAGCAGCAGACACAGGTAGTGTGAGTTTATACATGCGTGTATGAACGTACCTAGATACATGACTGTTCTTAGCCAATGCAGTTCAATCCTTTCACATTCTTCACTCTCACATAATTTTAGAACCTAATACATACCTGGAAAAGACCTTCCATTATGTGTGGAAAACTCTTCCCTGAACACTTTGTAGATGAAGACTGTAATTTGGTACTTATCCAAAGCATTAAGCAGTTTTGCTCCACTATGAAAATTATACTACTTAAAACTGTTGTGATGATATTTTTTCCAATCTGATATTAGATAGTTAATTATGAATGGGTACACGTAAGCCTTAGAATTATACTTACCTGATTCTCTTGTACGAACACGCGTCCATCCACTAGATACTGATCCTCCTTCATTTGAGGCAACCACCCTATACAGATAGTCTTCAGACATAGAGAAGGATAGAGGAGAGGGGGGGAAAGCAAAAAAAACCACTGAAGAGGGTAATACGCTAACACAGCACAAAATAGAAATTATGTATTTCATTTAAGGAACCAATGTGCTACCTGTAAATGGTTGTAGACCACTCTCGTAAACACTCTGCTCTTTTCCTCTGTATACTAGGATGGAGTCATTTCCCCTGCAGTTAACAACACTGTCAGTTGATAGGCATCCGTCCAGATTGACTCTGACAGCACTGCTGGACACAGATGCCAAGTTAACGACAGCACCTCGTGTAAATTTAACATCCTTCATGCAACCACCGAAACCTAGCAAACAGTAAGGGATTAGTATCACATAAAGACCTTCAGTCATTAATTAAGAATCACTTTTGCTCCTTTCAATTCTATATTTTCAGTATTAAAGACTGTAAAGTGAATATGACATTCTACCCTCTCTTTCAAGATACTAATCTGGTAAAAATTCCTGGTATTCTAGTGTTGACTCCCTGCCTTACTGAACTATACTTTTTGTTTTCTCTTCTGTCACTTCTCTCTTTGAAATTATTACCATAAAAGTGACTCTGAATTTGAAAATCAGCTTTCTGTTGCTTGCTAATATTTTCTTAATATACATACTTCCTCAAACTGAGAAGACTATCTAGATTAAAAATATAATTAACTTCATGAGATCATAGAGTTATATCAGTTTATCCTAATGGGAATATAACTGGTGCGCTGCTTACAAACAAACTCTAGGAACGTAAATTCAAACTGTTCATTTATGAGAAAAAGATTAAGTAACCTCATTTTATATTTATTTGTATATATATAGATATATATCTTTCTGAGAGCATGTAACATTCTTATCAATATTACAAATAGGTGAGATTAGTCACCTGTAGTAAAAACACAACTACAAAATTTCAGGATGCAGTTGTTAAAATTTCTGTATACTTCTATGACTTAATTTACAAGGGAACTTAATGAACCAAATAGGAAATAGCTCTCAGATCTGATTAAACTACGGTGATCATTTTTAATGTAAAAACAAAGCAAGCAGTAACCAAACTGAAGACTTCTTCATTGAAGACTTAACTTTGTAAAGTAAAAATCAGCCTCACAGATCAATGCTCTTTTTTAGCTTTGTGACAGAACTGGATTTACTTTTATTGCCTTTATTACTGCAAGTGAGCAAATCAGAGTATCATTTCTACGTAGCCACCCCATCTGAGAACCTAATAGTCATGCACGTTCATGGAAAATAAAAGGGGCACTGAAGGTGGACATTCATCTTGAATCATCCTTTAAAACACCTTCTTTCTCCACAACAGGAGGAAATTACACATACTCCTTAAAATGAATACATACTAATTTTAAGCTTAACTCCTCCTCCACAGCAATGTGATCAGCACCTTAGGCAGTTTGTGGCCACAGAAAGAATTAGTCCAAGCCTGCATGGGCATTTTAATCATTAGACAAAACGAACAGTTGTTTAATTTGCAAAGGGATATATTCTGTATAACCCATTTTAATATATTATTTTTAGTATCTTTTTAGCTGCATTTATTTGAAGGTTTCTCACTAAATCAGCCAAGTAATCTTGTTTACTCTCAGATAGCTGCAGCATAAGTAATGAGAGTGCAAATTCTCACAAACGTTCTTGCCAGCTCCCCTCCATCTTGACCTCTCATGACGGTCATGCAAAAACCCACAAATTCCAGCTGAAATTTCTTAAAATAACGTTGTAACTGACCTGAAGGTGGGGTGGGAGAAGGCTGTGTATCCATTATTTGCTGTGGGTAAAACAATATTTCTGTATTCAAAATTAACTACCAAGCAGCCATTAATTGAGAAAACCTTTTGTAAATATTCATTAAACTGGGAGGGTCTCCGTATTCTACTATCATACCATTATATCACTATAGTCCTAAATAAAAGTATGGTTCAAAGCTCTAATGCCTAATCTTGCTCATTTCTTTTTGGTACATTTGGGACCACACAAGAATGCTTTTATCTTCAGACTCTCTGAATATAAATTCAGCGCAGCCATCTTATTTTGCAGCATGCTGAGGAGGCTAGATGAATAAAGCAATGTTTATTGATGTGCCTCAATATGCTCTTCAGACTTTAGATGCTATTTTGCCCTAGATTCTTTGTTCACAGATCTCTTTGCTGCAGGAGTTGTGAATGCATCCAGTCACGAGGCTATACCATCTGCTACGAGGCAACATTGACAGGGTACGACTGGCTAGCTCTTTCGGGCCATAAATATTATGCACACAGAGCCTAGAGGAATACTGTAATATATGTGATATCCACAGCTCAGAGAATACTTAAAACTATATTTTTGAGCTACCAGCGAATGCCAGTGCATGGATTTGATTCAAACCATCCAATAGCAGTGAAATCATAAGGCTTCAATGGAGTATTGCAGAGCCTACTTGAATGCATGCAGTCCACGTGAGCGTATGCATTCAAAGCCACTTATGAGATTCCCCACTAATCACTTACTGACTGCTACTTATTTGCCCAATGGATCTGAAAAATACACCATGACCGATGAATACCTTCGTAAGTAATGAAAAAACACAGACAAACTGTAAACAGACCTAGTTTAACAGACACTTTTTGACTACATTTCATACAGCACATCATTTTGTGCAGGCCATTAGTATCAGGCAGTAATTCACGCTTTTTCCTTTTCCCTGGAAATCTGGCCTGTTCCAGAAGTGAAGTGTCACAGTGACAGCTAAAAATATGACCATCTCCTCTCCTGATGACATGGAAAACGTCATGGTAGTGTAGCCAAAATCCAAATTCACAATTTTACGCTCACTTATTCTTCTAGACCAGAACCAGCATCACCTGAAAAGAGACTAATAAACCCCCAACAGTTCTTCCATGTGGTGGCATCCACACTCATTACACTGTTTTAACCTATGTTTACTGTCTTCCACTGGTTTGGTATTTCAGATCTGTGAGTGCCAAAAGTTGATCAAGTGAAACAAGTTTATCTGAACTGGCTTTCTCTGATGAAGATTTGAGATCTTCTGGTTGGACACCTCAGATTACCGTTTGCTACTCTACAGTTCCTCTCCTATGAGATACATTGCTTTGGTGGAAAGCATTGGGTTGAAAGAATTTTCATAGTCTTACAAGAGGTTCAGGTCTAAGAGAAAATAGATAGGTAGGGATAACTGGGAGTTAAAGCAACAACAGGTAGGGGGGAAAAATCACATTACACATTCATGAATTTACACTATCAGCAGCAGAATGCCCACCTTGTGCTTGACACCAGTTTTTCATAAACATATGTTCTTACAGGTGTCATCTTACCTTGTTCTAAGCTCAGTTCTTTATAAAATTTCTGAATCTCAGGTGGGATTCCTCCTACATAGACCGGTGAGTTTACTTTCAGTTGCTGAACACGGGGTTCGAGTGTTTGCTCTCTCAGTTCATTCATACTTGCTGAAACTACAGAGCCCTCCTTGTTCACAGTGACTTCATTCCACTTTCCATCACAGTAAGACAGTCCTATCCAGAGATCCACTTGTGTAAAGACAATGCCAGTTTTTAAAAAGATGTTTAATATTCCACTTTTCAGTTCAATCTATATATTTTAAAACAGACAAAAAGATTTTGAAAAAGTCATCACATACACAGCAACAACTGACACAGTAATTTAAAAAAAATAATCAAGAATGAAGAAGATCGATGAAAAATCTTTACAAATTTTTATCTTCAGGACAGCAGAAATTGCATTAAAATTGCTTACACAAAACATGCTAAATACAGCATATTAGTTAACTCAGAACATAGGAAAATATATTTTGGTGTTTTGACAACTGACTTTGTCACTAATATCACTAAGTAAAAAGAAAAGAAAATGAACCAGGACTATTTTACCCTTTTTTTTTTTTTTTNTTGCTTAAATTCTCACTGCAGAAGTTTCCAAATGCTTTATTGCAAGCTACTTTATCCTAACTGAATGGAACACAAATGGACTGACTGTAATTGGCAGGTATAGAGGAGTAAACACTTAGATGATGAACTTGTGGTTGAAAAACAGGGGTATGTACACAAAAAGGCATTTCTTTTTCCAGGCCAAAATCTTATTAAGTGAAATAAAAGCTACAGATTTAATATAAATGCTTATCACCAATAATGATAAGGTGACATATTTAGATTACTGATAACATTAATATTGCAGTATTTTTATTTGGATTGCATTTTCTTAACAGAGACCCCAGCTAAAGAAAGGACTCAGTACTTGAGATGTCATGGGCAATACAGGTCCTGTTCCAGAGTGCTCACTGACTGTTTGCTTACTCCTGAGACAGAGGGATTTGGTTTGTTTCTTTGAGACCACAACTTTTCATATTTCCATGAGTTCATAGCCCTTTGTAGCTAAGGACTCTACAATACAAGAAGAGATCATGGCATCGATGGTGATGGGTATAGCTTGAAACAGTAGTTCATTGGACAAGTCACTGTTTTTCTTTAATGAGGAGAATTAATACAGAGTACAGTGTGCTAAGGTGAAGAACGTGTTTCAGCTGCACAACTAAAGTGGTACACCAGCAAGTCTGCCACATCTGGAAGCTGAAGAGAGGACATGGTGTTTGACACAGGGCCACTACTCATCACATCCCTCTTCCAATTTACGCATCTTGGCATAATCTAAAATCAGGCAGAGAATGACGCTTGCGCTTTTTATGATGACTTGGACTGACACTTAGAATGCCCAAGTGCAGCTAGAGACAGAGGACCACAGTTCACTTTGAACTGTTCTTCATGATAAAGAAAAAAGAGCAAAGTTCTGCATACATCCAGCATTTACAGGTCCTCCTCCTCTCTGGTACTGAGCACAGGCTCAGAAAAACAAGAGATAAATTGTTTGCTTTGGATAAAATTCTGGATCCCTTTAAAAAAAGGCTTGATTGGTAATCTATCCTTGGAAAATATATTATGACATTAAACAAAAAATGCACTAATATAATCTTATTCTTCTACCAAACATGTTATTTATCATCTCTAAACAGAACAAGACAATTTAGCACCATTATAAAGGCACTATATCATAGCTCTACACCTGAGCAGGTTCACAATTGAACGGTTAAAAGCATACATGCTTTTTAGTATTTGACGTACAAATATTAAGCACCAATGCAAAATTTTGTTAATACTGTTGTTTGTGCACACAATTCTTCTTTTGATATACCTGAGCACACAACGGTGGAGTTAGGAAAGCCAAAGGTTAGCTTGAATCTGAGAAGAGACATGAAGGGCAAGAACAGGTTCTACAGGCACATGGGTGGGTTCAACAAGCTGCTGGTTACTAGTGGCATCTCTCAGAGACTGATACAGGGACTGATTCTGATAAAAAAAAAATATTAACGACCTGGGTAATAGGATGGAGTGGACTCTCAGCAAGTTTGCAGTTGATACCAAATGGGGCTGCCATTGGTGTTCTAGACATAGAGAACAGCTTTGAAAAAAAGGACTGAGGGTCAAGATGGATTACAAATTGAACACTGATCAGCCATTTACCTTTGAAATTATGTAGGTCAGCCATGCACTTGGGTCTATTAGAAATAAGGTAAGCAGTGTATCTAAGGACATGATTCTTCCCCTCTATTCATCCCATGGAAGACCACATCTGGACTATGGTATTCAGTGGTGGACACTCCAGTATAAGAGAGAGTATCAAACTTACGTCGGTTCTGTATTTAGCAGAGAATTGGTATAAAGTACTTCAAAAGATCCCTTCAACCTATATTATTTTTTGCTCCTGTTTTTATCTTTCTGGTGAGGTAGTCACCACTCAATATGCTTATAAGCATCACACAATATGCTTATAAACATGTGATTTTGAGGATGAAAGGAATATCCAGCTGTAACTCTGAGAAACAAAATTCAGATAGGATAGGGGCTGCAGTGGAAGCTGAATGATACTTTGTTAAACCTGTCATCCAGAACAGTTTCAACCAATGTTAAGCTATAATACTGATTATGGCTTGATCTCTTTTGAACTGAGAAGTCATCCTGAGATTCAGGGATATCAGTAGAGACAAGCAAGAGACTTGGCAATGAGTCAGCTTGTGAGCCCTGTCAAAGAAAAACTACATGGTGATGATGTTGAACTGGGCTCTCCCATTCAAAATCAGTAAGTTTAAAGAGATTTCTCTACTGGTCCCAGCTCTGTTCAGATTTGCCAGCCAGCAGGTAGAGGCCCAAACACAGACTCTGTAATAGTCTCTTCACAATCAGCCAGTCTTTAATAGAAGGGGAATAGAGATCTCTACCTCACACCAGACAGAGAAATCATGGGTAACCAACAGGTATATAGCCTTCACAAGTCCCACATGAGTACCAGTCACTTCTTTGTTATCAAAAAATATTTTGACTTTGAGTCCTCAAAACACTTATTTGACACCCCTCCTAATATCACAGGTAACATTTTAATCTCAGACACTGGTTATTTTACTTCATGCAGCTACTTAAGTACAATTCTTTTGAAAAAGTTTCTACAGGACTTCTTTCTTTGCCGCTTTGCAGAAGCGCATCAGCTCTTGAAATCGACATCAACTTTATCAGCCACAATGTGTTGAAAGCTGGTGCCAATGTCACACGTATGATTTGAAAGGCAGCTTTCTCTGCTGTTGAAATGGTCAGCATCAAAATCATTAACACAAACTCTACCAGTGGTCACAGTACCTTCATGCAATCAAAAAATCATGAGGAAACACATGCCAGAGTAAGAGCTAGTGATTCGTACTAGTTTATCTGGCCACAGCTGTATTGTGCCTGGATCCAAAGAGAATCGGATTGACGTCTCCTGCTTGAGTTAACTCATACAGCATGGAAGTCATGGAAGAAGTGACTTTTCTACAGAGTATCTTTCCAGGACATAATTGTTTTCTTGGGCAAAGACAAGACAGAGTCTTTGGCTATTTGGTAGCAGGCCAGCCATGTATCTAGTTTAGTCATTTCAAAACTATAAAGCTAATAAGAGAGCTGTGAGCTATGCAAAGGAAACGGTCAGGGAATACCATCTTACACTGGCATTCAGGATAAGTGGTATAGCTTCTAATCTCTTTTGCAGTGCAAGTGTCTCCTTACCAAAGGTCCTGACAAAGGCATTGCAGCTCATGCACAACATGCTACATACCTAATTTTCACTTTCTATTAACCTTTTTCATGAGCTCAAGTGTACAGAAAAACCTTCTGTCATCGTTATGTATGTTCAGAACACAAAGTTGCAAGGGCTGGAAAAGCCTGCATGTCCTCATCCTCTCTAAAATTCCTCATTTTAAGGCTACAGAGTTGTTGAGGTCAGGAGTAAAGTGTTATTAAAAAAAAATTACCTGACTTAAGACAAATGCTATGAAAATTACCTAATCAGTTTTTAGTGCTAAAAATAATGTAAATATAATACTGCCAAAAATCTGGAAGTAAGAATAGAGAAAGGTGTTTTGTCTGACAGCTTTGTGTAGGTCCCATTTTTCCCTTTACAGTGAGAAGCCATTTTCTCATATTTGTTAGTCTTTCACAGAACAAGGGAAAGGAAACAAGGATCACATACCCCAAGAATCTCCAGAAGAACCTGAGCCCTATGTTTGTCCCTGTGAATAACATTCACGTAATCAGTGCCCCTGTACTGTGAATTACACACATACAAGTCTTTTAGAGTGGGACAGCAGTGTCTGAATAGCATCTTATGCCATTAGCTCATGATCTTGGTCATTACTTCAGGGCAAAACTAAAGTAGTAATGTATAATTAGCAAGAATTGTTAGTGGAACTCATAATTTTTTTACTAAGGCTGCTTGAAATCAAGCAAGCAATCGGGTCTAGCAGAATTCAAAATTTAGGAAAAAGTGATCTGCTAGGAAAGTCAGTAATATGAAAAGTGAAAAAACAAGTTATAAGTGACCTAAAAAGCAGAAATATATATTTACATGTTTTACATCAGAAAACTGAAGGAAAAGGCCCATTAGATACAATGCAATAGAACAGTCTGTGATATGACAGCCATTAGCAAAGCAGTAGCATAATAATAAATATATAAATAAAATTAAAATGCATAAAGGGCAGATTAGGTCAGAAAGAGTGACAATACTCTCAAAAATTTCTACATGTAATTGATTGCTTCTTGGACCAACTAACAAGAGATATTAATTTCAATGTAACATCTACTAGTTTTGTGCAAGCCGTAACTATAGTTGATTGACTAAGTAATAGTGCCCAGAGTCTAATTGCCTTCAAAATCCTTGGGGGAAGAAAAATACGAAAATACATAGCCATGTAACTAATAAAAAATAAAAAATTGAAAAGCTGTAACACATTCAGCCTCAAACAAAATCCTGGAAAAGATGGAAGCATGAGTACTTTTGAGCATAAAACAGTCTTATTTAACAGCTACCAACACGAAAGTTCATCGGCATTTTCCCAGAAATGTCCCCAGTACAGGATTTGTAGAACTTCCTCTACAATATTGAGAAAACAGTGATAGAGCTGAGATGGGGTTAAGATGGACCACTAATTTCTGTTTATATAACAATCCTTATGTTTCAAAACAAAATGAGGAAATCATATTGGTTATAAACAAATACATATGCCTTACAGAAAAAAGCTTTATTAGGATATTGGACAATTTCTTTAGTGAATTTTTTGATTTACAGTGTAACTGATTTTGTTTTAGTATGAGAACCAGGAAATTGGGTAACTACACTTCCCCAGGAATGAACCAAAGGCTTTTAAAGCACAGCTTTTATTCTCTTCTCTAGCCACCGCTAACTCAGCAAAGAGAGTAATTCTGCTTTTCATATATTTATATAATGATATCTTTGCTATTTATGATATAAATAAGAGGTAATCTATTCTGAGCATTTGCTGGAGGTTTTTTTTTGCTCCCCTCACATTTTCCTGTGCAAAAGCATTTCAAAATAAGTAAACCAGAAAAATAGCATGGTTTGAAATTTCTCTAAATGCTGGATGTATCTTAGTAGACAAAAGTCACAGGTCATATTTGAATATAGTTATTTGTATTTCTGAACTTACTGCAAGATAATCTGGGCCATCTTTATTGTAAACAAACAAAAGCAATCCATTCAGTTGATCTGTCCTAAATTTGAATGAGATCTCAAATTCCAGTCCACCACTAAAAATGCCTGAATACAGTTCCAGGAACCCTTGAAAGAAAGGGAATACATGTGTAAGTTAATCGAATACATAAATAAACAGGCTCAAGAAACAAAACCCAAAAAAATAGTTTCTACTTTGAAAAGAAAAACTTGGAGATTTCAAGATTAAGTTTTACAACTTCACCACTCAGTTTTGTAAAGGACAGTTCTCCATAATGTACTGCAACTAACCAAAGTGGTACAATTTTCTGAACTTTGCTACCTGGCATTTTTTGATACATTATAGTCATCTGCATCTCTAGAAAAGTGAAACTTTGCCCTTTATGTGTATATCAAGTTTGCATTCAGTTACAGCAGCAGCAGCTGTCTCTGAGCACAATCCCTCTTCCATGCAGTAGTCTTCTGTAAACCCAGAAACCAGACTTTAAACCATTGAAAAATAATCCTATATAACTAAAACTGTTTTGAAAAGCAGATCACTGTAGTACTTCTGATATGATCACCTTTTATATCTCAAGAGCATACTGGTCTCGTGATTGTATTGTAAATTACCTTTGCCAAGAAAATGTGCTCCTTCAGAGAGGACAATGGGGCATCCTTCCCACACGTGGTAAACATTGTTTTGCTCTTCAGCATCCCGCCAGTTCAAAGATTCCCAGTTTTCATAGGGAGTATGCACTTTTTTCAAAAATATGTCACTGAGACATCCCACAAATCCTTTCTGGACTATCATCTTCGTCCCTGAAGAAAAGGAAAATAATTTTTAAGCCAATGACCTGCAACTAAATACGGGGATCAATTTGTGTGTTTTATACACACTCACCCTATTGTGTATGTGCATGAATACTTTAAGAATCAATGACTTCACGAACCTCATCTCTAAGATAAATACTAATTTCTGAATGAGTCAGCACCACTGCTATGTAGCTGGAAAATAGTGAACTTTTTGAGGTTTTGCATACAGGTGCCTTCAAACCAACAGCATAGATCTACTCCATGAAGATTCCAAGGAAAGTTTTCAGGCTTATCCTGTTTAAACAAAACAATAAGTGCAAAGAGAGGCATGCATCTACTAAATACGAAGAACCTGTGCCACAAAAGCACAGGCAGATGAATACTGTTCTAGAAGCTCCATCACAAAGTTTTTCTTTCTTTGTTTGGATTGGAAAAAAAATGCAATTCAGGGCTTCTTTTTTACTGTGCTAGAGACAAAAATATAAAGCAGGATTTTAAAGGTAGCATTCTCTTGAATGGTAGAGTCAATCTCATTTTGATTATTATTTGAGATTTTTGATGGAGGCATCCTGCATTCCTTTATGAATCAAAGTTTTTGAATACCACATGCACATATTTCTGGGTTCAGTAAACTGAAATAAGGGAGGGCAGAGGAAGTTGTACTCTAGTGTACCTCACAAGAATTCATCAATTAGATTTCACGTCCTTATCAGTGTTGGGAATACAAACATAAATAAACAATTTGGTTTACAGGTCTATATGGAAAAAAAAAAAAGAAAAAAAAAAAAAAAAAAAAAAAAAAAGGCAACCAAGCCTGGATATGAATCCACAGAACAGCTGATTGTATACCCATTTTGTATGCAGTCACCTCTCTGTTGCCTGCTGGTAGAATATACACTTGACATATAGACCAAGGTTATATATGAAGATATACATTTATTGATTCTCTGGAAGCCAGCTACAATCCAGCTCCATATAAATACAGCTGTAGAATACAGATCTACTCATACACCACTGAGTTCAATGCAACAGCCCTTGAAGAATCCAAACTCACCCCAAAAAAGACCAGCATATGTTGTATCCCTGAATCCAGGTGGGATGCATAACTAGAGCTAATAAAAAAAAATCGTACGTGTATTTTGGAAAAGACTTTGGAAAACGAAAATGTAAAACATACCCATAAGTTTCTCACACATACCAGTTCTGTGTATAAAATGTATTGAAATATACACAAACCTCATTCACCGCTATACTATCAGCTATAAATCCGCTATATAGATATTTCAATCTATCCAAAAAGATAAAATTTGAGAAACTGTACAGATATTTTTTCTTTAAAAAAATATGTAAATAATTATGCAAATTAAGTAGCATCCTCATATTTCTGACACAACATCAATACAGACTATAGCACTGGAAAAACTCTTCAAGTCAGTGCCACTCTACAGGATTCATTATACCACAGTCATACTCACCTACATCCTTTCTCACAATAGTATAGCCCTGTGGAAGTCCTCCAACAAACACTCCAGTGTTCTCTCCAATAATGGTACTGCCACTAGTTGCCAAGGAAAAACCTGAACAAAATAGGTCATTATTCTTCTGTTCAATGCTTTCAACAGATTTTCAGCCTAATAACAGAATACTTATATTTGATAAAATAGCCTGTGTAACACAATATCCTAATGTCTTCCCAAACATATCCTGGAAATATTTACAGCTCCATTTTACAAAAGAATATTAATGCAATCACAGATTCACAAGCACACAAAAAACCCCTCCTCCCCACTTAGTATTAAATCATCAAAGACAGTGGAACAGTGGACAGATAACTCAGATGCACAGAAAAAATAGTAGTGGCTTTGTCAGAAAATTGAGTGAATTCCTAGCTGTACGGATGAACACAGGTAGTAGAAAAGTAAGCAAGTGAGCAGTACCCAAAATAATAAAGCAAAATTAAACTGAATTGATTACCCGTGTACTGCCCATCCACTGTGATGTTTCCCAGTGCTTGAATTCTTGTAGCAATTATTTGATGCCAACTGTTATCATTGTACTCTCTTCCACCATCATTAGTTGGAGTGACTGCCACTGCAGATCCCTTATTAACAGAAAAATCTGATTTAGAATATTATGAAGGGAATATTTAGAATTATACCTTACTCTGTAGCACCCTATGGTATATAATATCTAAAAGTACAGACAAAAGTGCTCTGTTTAACTTCTTTTGGAATACTGAGTAATGTTTAGGATCAATTTCCCCACTAAATTAACCTCATATAATAAATGAGGGATCAAGGATCCAGCTTAGTTTCTATTAAAAATAGAAAATCCTGTGCAGTTCCTCTAACAAAGACAAGGATAAGGTACAAATTATTAAGGCTCACGTCACTCAGATTTCTTATATTTTAATTTATTTTTAAGTATATCTATTTAAGTATTTCATAATTTTTCATAAATTGCTGTGTTTATGAAGTTTAATGGCCATGATTCAATGTACCATCCACAGGAACCCAACAAGATTGTTGACTGCAGCACTTGTCTGGAGGAAGGGACACAAAAAACCAGATGGATTTGTAGGACAGTATAAAGATGCATGTTCTTTCCCTGTTAACCCTTCCATTATCAGAAGGACTTGAATTTTTAGGTGAGAGATTCATGGGGGGAAAAAAAACTACTGAATGGAAAACATTTCTTTGCACAGGCACTACATAATATTAAAGAATCACAACCTCTGCAATTAACTTTATGGCTTACAACAGGCTTCCAAAAAAACAACTTCCAAAAGAGGTGTAAAGAAAAATAAAAGGTTCCTTAAAATCTGGGGTTCTAGCTTGTTACTTTACAGCAGCAAACCAGACAGTTCTTCTAGTACTCTTTCTGAGTTGAGGACTTTAGAGATATGCGTATGAAGAAAACCTGTTGATAAAAACGACCCATTGGGATTAATACTCCAAGTCTTGTTAAAATTAGTATTATGCCATTATCAGAAACCACTTGTCAGCATACAGATTTCTGAACACAGTATACATTTACAGTACATTTTGAATTCATAAACCTCACTATATGTCCAATGTATGAAAATACAAATTTTGTGTACATATGTACAGAATTACAGAAAAAACTAATTTCTCATTAATATTTACAGCATGTTTCCTACTCCATTCAGCCAACATCTTGGGAGTTTGCACTTTGGAAGCAGTTTGTACAGCGGTCCTCTGTCCCACGATAACAATACAAAGCTACATATCCTTTCATACTAATGTGCACTTTTTCATATACTTTTATTGCCTTCTCTCCTATTTCAACATTTTAATATTTTACAAACACACATTTCATTATCGTAGTTTAATAATTAAAACCAGAACTGGTGTCATGCCCAATTAATGTGCCCTGGTAGCATGCCCATTAGTTTTTCCATTAGTGAATTCAACAATACTAATGGGATTACTAGCATGGGATGCTAATTGGGCGTGACATAAGAAACTGGCTTACTTCTTAGCATACCCTTGCTAATGATGAAATTAATGAGCATTTTATTAAATGCTGTCTCATCAAAGTGTACTTAGTTAGCGTTAAAATTGTTACAAACGATGCTGCATTCTAAAGATCAGGTGCCTGAATAAGTGGTTCTTCATATTATGTTTGGCAACAGTCTAGAGCATTAACAGTTTTATACATCAGAAACCACATTTATTTGTAACCAATCCAATCAGAGACCACACAACCGTATGTGCTAGTCTGTGCTTAATTTCAGGGGGGGAAAAGGAAGAAAAAAAAAAAAAAAAGGTTAAAAATAAGAAATGGTGTTCAGGGTACAGGACACACTGCATTGGAGGCCCCTATATGACATTTTATCCCAAATTACCCAAGTGACTCTGTGATCATATTCAAATATCCTGTATGAAATGGCTTGTTATGCATTTTGGAAATCACACATGGGGAACCAAATCTGGATTAGTTTGCTGAGCCATACAATAAGTCTTAATTTCTAGTAGCTCTCAGTAATAACTAAGTAAATGAAAATCTCTGTGGCTCTTCATGCTGATGTTTACATTCATAAAAATATATAGAAACATCACAAATCATGGATCCTCAAAGATACTGTCCAGGTGGAAAAAGTCTGAACGTAACTACACTTCCCCCAGTCAAGTTTTTTCAGTGCCCAAACCCCCAGCACTGAGAAGGTGAACAAGTACTGAAGTTTTGCTAATGCCAAACAGCAAGGTATAGTTGGGATTCTATCTAGGTGTTGTCTGCCTTCTTTTTTCGGGAGAGTAGCAGCTCACCTTCAGACCATGCCTACTACTTCATCCTTTGCATGAGACTCAGGCAACAATAAAATTATCTGGTGTTCCTCCTTTTTGCTGTAAAGGTTAGCAAACAGTGCATCTTTTACAATGGAAGAGCTGGATTCATTTCCCTCCATATTGTGAGAATTCCAATAGTCTCATCCTCAGACTGTCCTAATCACTAAAAGAAAAAGCTCTCCAGATTGGCCTTAAATTTCCACTGTTAGTGAATTTCACTTTGTATAAAATATTCAGTGCTTCCCTGGGGAAAAGAAATAGAACAAATGATCTGGAGACACTGAAAGATAACTATACATTTAGCTATATTTGATTTGTAATTTATGGGTGGATCTAAAAGGCATTATGATGAGAAGAAACTCCACAAACAGCTGGAGGTTTGCAGGCACAGTGAATTTGGAGGAAGGTCTATGGAACAATTTGATTATCCAGACAAGACTGAGGAAGACATTTGTTAACAAAAAAACTCATGGTCCCCAGACCATGAGTAGAAACCCACAAAGAACGTTAGTAAAACAATAGGAGCAGCTAAACAACACAAAAGGGAGACAAAATAGATGGTCAGACAACAACCAGATGAATGGTTGTGCACATAAAGTCAAGAAAAGTATGACTGGACAAGGAGAAAAGGATTTGAAATTAATGCTTAGAGAAGGAAGAAGTTAGGGTACTGAAGACCCCCTGCTAAGGAGACTTGGCAGGACTATCCCCAGAGCAGACACAAGAAAGAGAAAATGTGCTGCTGATCATTAGCAAAGATACATACTGGAATCCTGAAAGGGACTGAGGGTAAAAATAATTAACCTGTGACAGGACACAGCTGGAAGGGAGCACACAGTATTACAGAAAGCTGCTCTAGATAAAAAGCAGCAGAGTCACAATTAACTTCAAAAGGAATTTTTGCAGTTTTTAAGAGAAGAGCACAGAGGCAAGGCTATAAATGCTTATCATATATGCCACAACAATTATTCAAGAAAACAATGCATAGAACCTGGTTAAGAAACCACATGATTTCAATAAGAAGTAATTAAAGCATCTGCACACTAATGCAGACTGTGATACACAAATGAGGGATTAAGAATTGCTGCTACGGAATATGATACCCGAAATTATAGCATAGCAATAGCAAATAATGGCAAAAAGAAAAAAAGAGGGAGAAAACTACATTGAGAACATAGAAATGAAGGTAAATATAGTAAGGTACTACAGCATACTAAGGATACTGAAGACTGAAAAACTTTTATAACTGAATTTTCACAGGTAAAAGTTTTAGAAATAGATACTATAAGAATATTGATGTAGGCCCCAGTACTGGTGTTGTTAACGAGAAATTAGAAAGCATTAGCTTTCAAGATATGCCTGTAGTAAATCAAATGTTAAGACCTACACTACTCCTGAATGCCTTGAATGAAAGGTTTCTTTATTTTTTTTTCTACAGATACTCACTGAATCAGCTTTATAGGCTGTTTTAGACATTGTAAAAGGAGGAAACAATATGGATGGTCATAAAAATCAGCATGGGACACAAAGATAAACAGACATATTCATAAACAAGTAATTTTTTTAAAATTCAAGATAGTAGCCACTGAAAATATTGCTGAACTAAGAAGTTCTAGGGACTGAATATGGACAAAACGAAGGGCAAAAAGGAAAAAAAGAGAAGAAAATACAACCCTCAAGTTAGCCACTCTTCCATCTGTTCCCCTTCCTCCCCATCTCCCAAATTCTGTGAATCTAAAACAAATCCAGTATCTTCTAGGGAATGAATCCAACCTAGTTGACATAAAGCTACTTCAGAGGGAGCAAATCTGCAAGGATGGCGAAAAATACTACATGAAGCACTAGTTGAAAGATATCCTCTCCCATTTAAAACAAACAACAACAAAGAATCAAACCATTACACCTAGAAAGATCGTACAAAGGAAATAAAAGTTCCTTCTCTGTTAAGTGAAGGTGTAAAAACAGAACTAGTACCTATTAAATTGTGGATGAGGACAATGTTAACAACAATGTTCAGCGTGGTTCCAAAAATTGAAGTACACAGTGATTCAGCAACAAGGAAAAGAATATAATGCCTGTGTGTAAATGCAGTGGATGAGACAGACATTTATATCTTGGGGACAGAAGCAGAATTAATGTTTTCTAGTAAGAGGATTCCATAGACACTAGCCTCTGTGCAGCACCACATCACCTCTACAGATTCTCCAGAGCTGGGGAGAAGCTCAACTGCTGCACAGCACCTTTGCATGGTCATGAGGCACCAGTCCTCAGACCATAGCAGAACTCAGGAAGCAAATGTTAAGAGTGTATATCCAGATCTCTAAATCCATACCATTTTATACCATTAAGCATTTCCGTTTAACCCCACAGAGCAGCAGACATAGTGTCAATCACTTAATTATACACTGGAGCATTGAAGAAAGATAGGACTGATACAGAGACCAGACCTCCCAGCACCACGAAGGCAGTAGTAAACTTACAAAATGAATGCACATATATGGATATATATGATACCACATTCTGACAATATCATTAGAAAATCCAATATTTACTTAGAGTTTCTTGCATACATATAAAATACAACTGAGTCAGAAATGTATTTTTTTTTATACCGGGAGAAGATACAATGTTGGGGTGCAGAGAAAACAGGGCATACGTAAACAGAAATGCAAGGAATGTGCACTTATTTTTAATTTTGCGGAATGCATTTGATAATACTTCCCTCATTATTTACATCTTTGCTACAGTCAGTATTACCACAAACAAGAGTCTACATTCATCACATTAATGGGAAGACATTAATTTCAGTAGGAAAAGACAATGTGTTAAGATGGGAGGCTTCAAAATAATTGACTAAAAATATATATAACTTTATTTGCTAGTTCAAAAGCTAGTCCTGCTCACCTTTGAAATCTCGCTACTTTAAGTTGTAGCAGTGTTCAGTGGTACTCACAAAAAGACCCGACTTATAAAAGTGCAAACAAAAGAAAAAATGAGCAAAGCTTCAGTGTTTCAGTGTTTCTCTCCCAAAATGTCCAGTTACCTAAGGGTTCTGAACAGCCAGTTAACTTTATCAATTAAATGATAATTTTAAAAAAATGATAAGCATCTAAAGAAGTAATGAAAGAAATAACAGAAGCTATTTTTATGGGATCAAGTCTTTTGTTGTACCTGTGGATCAAAAAGAAAGTAAGGACGCCCACGCCTCAGTTGAAGTGCAACGTATTCCTCTTGATTTCCAGGTGATGCAGAGAAAAAAATCAAACCATCAGGTTCCTGGGTTCTAAATTTCACTTTAATACCTGGTTAGAAAAAGCAAGCAGATGGTTAATGCCAAAAGTGGTTCTTACAGATTCTAACAGCATCATTGCAAATAAAACATTGTTTTAAAAACAGCTGTAAAATGGCACATCAAAACCATGGAAGTTTTGTTCACTTAAAACCTCTGCCAGTCATTACAGGAGAAATTTATTAGTCTGGACTGATCCAGCCTTTAAGAGAAATGTTTGTGATTTCAGAGCCCTTACTCATCCACAAAGAGATATGCAATTATGGCTTATGCTGTTCAGTAACTTCCTAATAAAAAGTAATTCAGATATTAGCATACTATTCTAATAGTCGATGCTTTACGTGTGGATTTTTACTTGCACTTTAATGTTTCTGTTCATAAAGTAGGAATGACATTCCTGCATGGAAGGATTTCTATGCAGAACAGTAGGGGTTTGGTACCAAAAGATACATAGATCTACACACACATCTATATATCTATTCTTTTATAAAGAGATATATCTATGTGCACAAAGAACACTTGAAAAAGTTTTCACAAAAATATACATATCCCAAGGCATAATTGTTAAATGAAGCTTAATTAAGGACTTTCCAGATTGTTTTCAAGAGTCCCCCATTTGGCTTCTGATAATATATTGTCTCAGCACATGAAATGTCATTCAAATGACATACAAGAAACAAATACATTTCTTACATTACTTTTAACCACAAATAAAATATCAAAACAATAACTGAATTAATCAGCTTGTAAATATTGCAATATTGTTTTCCATGGTATAAACTTAATCAGTAACTCTCTAAGGGCATATAAGGAAACAATTCAGAGATTAGGCATCCAGTTTTGAGAAGGATGATTATGCATAAACAAGTTTTGGATAACCACCAATCTTTTATGACTGTAACACCTTTCTTTTAAGTTATCTCCTGGAACACCATCTTATGGAAACACATACAAAAATTACTAAACCATATGCTCAATTTGGCCCAACTTTCTAACATGCAAATCCAGACATGACAGACTGAGTCTATGGTGAAGCCATGCCTTCACTGAACTAATTTTTTGGTTTTTTAAAAAAAAGGAAACAGAAAGGCATCCATAGCAACATCTACCCATACTACACTCTTCCATGACATTTCTGCAGAAAGCACTTTTTACAGAGCAGGATAATTTATTGGGTTTTAGTCAACTCCATCAAACTATTCAGTTTTTTCACTCACGTGAAGCAGAAAAACAGTGAGTGACAAAAGTTCTTCTTGTAGACAGCATCCATATTTTAAAAAAATAAAGAATTATAATTCTGATGCACATTTATACTAGATCATGCTCGTTAATTACCCATACCCATAAGAAACATCCTTTGACCCCATTTCTTAATCACATAAATGTTTTCATGCAAATCCCATGATGCACTCATGGATATAAATCATATTCTCTAGGCAATGAAAAATCAGTCATGCTACTAAAATGCCTGCAAAAAGTGGTAAGTAATGCCCACCAAGTAAAAAATTTAACAAACACATGCCTACTGTCATGGCTTTGCCTGGCTCAGGAATAACCACTATTGCTGTACTTCGACTTTCTAGGTGTTTCCAGCTGCAGCAGCTGCTGGAGAGGCTGAGACTGACAGCCTCTAATCCCAGCACTGAAGAGCACCATTCATTTAACAAACTGCCAGCAATCGAGCTGCTTAAAGACATTTCTGAAGACTAAAGCAGCCTTCCTCACACCTAATTCAGAAGGACAAATGCTTACAAAATAACTGAGTTTCTGCGAAAGCACCATTATTTTACAATGTTGTGTTAGAAAGTGGTTAAATGGTTCATAATGGCAGTATTGCAGTAATTCTAAAAGTATTCAAACATTATGCAGCAGCTTCCTTTTTTTCTTTGCCTACTGAAGGGGCTCACAAACCTTAATTCCTGCCTGTAGATTTGCCATAGTTTCATATAAAGAACTGATGAGTCACAAACAGTGAATTCCAAATTCATTTCTCACCTATTATATAATGCAGAAAGGGCCTCTGCCCTTTAAGTTCAGGTATCTTTGGAGTTTCTCATTAGATAAGGAAGTTCACATAAGCTAGCTCTAAATAAGTATTTCTAAACCTCAATGTTAATATTTTCTTGTATTTCTAGAAGTGAGCACAATGGAGAAACCAAGTATTAAGCAAACTTCTTCCTCACAGATAATATATTCGCTGGAAGGTAAAAACTTATGAAATTAGTATTTTTGACAGGAATTTACTAATTTTTTAAAAATCTGAAACTATTTCTCAAGTTCAGGTTGGGCCACATGTTCAAAACAAGACAGCCAGAAATCCCATTCGGACTTGAAACAGCTATGTCAATGTCATTTTTCTGCCTTCTGGACACTGACCACTGAAAATGGATCTTACTTTACCTTACCAAAAAAATTTCCTTTGAAAATCTGAAACTTCAAAGAAGTTGAAAACCAGCACTGAATCACCAGAAATGCTCCCCCTCCACCACCCATTGCCCTTTTTTTTTTTTGGGGCTTGGAGGGGGATGTGGTGGAATTTTGCAAGAAAATTTCACAAAGACTTGTGTCTACTATTTCAGTGTACACATCTAAAACCTTAACTTCAATGTTAGGTATCACAGATAAATAGGAACATAAATTAAATAGTGACATTAGAATTGCTTCTGTAATTTGTCATATACGGAAACCGCATTTCAGCCACACTACTGGGGCTACTAAATCTTGGACGGAAAACAGGACCATCTGTGAAGCATAGTAGGAAAGTACTTTTAATCAACTGAATCTTGAATTGCAACTTAAGAACTCACTAAACAGGCCTGTTTATCTTACAAGAAGGATTGGTCCACAAGGTGTTGCTGTAATTTCTGGGGCAAAAAACCACAGGAAATTCTACTACAAATTAAACATTAACTTATGTAATTCAAAATCATTTCAAACTGCAATTCAAGCTGCAATTAGAGAAGTGGTCAGAATTTCTTCAATTATAATTAAAGAAATTTCTTCAATTTCTGTAACTGATTTTTTTTTAAATAGCATTTTATAAAACATAATACCAAGTACTGTGAACATAAGAGACAAAACCACAGTAATAAAAGGAAATTACTGATTTTAATTTTTTTTTAAGTATTCCAAACTCTGCTTGGGCAGATTCTACCCTTCTGTAAGGATCTACATAGCTTCAACTTATGAAGTAGTGTACTGTGATTACATTTTTATCCTAGTTTCATACACACCTCATCCAAGTTAGAAGAGGAATAAGAATGTGGACATGAGGGCATTGTATAGGCATCAAACCAAGCAGCAATACCAGCATGCTACCCTGTGAGTGTACACTATTTCCAGAGTTCCTTTTAGCAACAGGCTGATACTAAAATGGAAAAGATATACTACTACACTAATGTCACATAAGTCAGAATCCAGCTTTTTGTCTAACACAAAAAATGTATATGAAACTATTTTTATATCCCCTCTTTGCTCCCCTCATGTAAGGTTTGTTAGTCTGAGAACTTCATCAACATTTCAGATTCAGACTCAAATTCACATCTGGATTCAGATTCTTCTGCTGCGATTCAACAGTTGTGAGATCTGCACAAAATTATTTAATAGGCAAGAATGTGCTCTTTAGAGGCTGATTGTGTTTTTGCTTAAAGTAAGTTTACAGAGCACACAGGATTATCATTAGTTTAGAAGAGGCACTTGGACATCAGGATGAAAATATTAAAAACAGAGAAGATCCTAAATTAGCATAACATATACTAATAATTTATAATTATTACAGCAATAAAAATAACTTCTGACTGATGCCAATAATTTTCTCTTGCAAAATAAAATCTTTAAAATAGGTTTTGTTTGACCAAGAAACTTTATTAACCCAGACTAAAGAGATTTTGCTTCCTGTAAACATCTTTCCAATTTACCGAATTGAATTCAGGGTTTTGGGGTTTGTTTGGGTGTTTTTGTTGTTTGTTCATTTTGGTGGGTTTTTTAAAGCAGCATTTCAAAATACAAAAAAAATCATCACAATACTCAAAAAATGTCTTGACTTTTTGAAGTTTTCAGGAAGGGAAATTGAGGGGAAAATGTAGGCAGAGGGGCAAGGGAACGGAAGACATGTTTTAACAATAACAGCTGAGAGATTTCAGCAATGTGACCTACTGAAAAATAATCTCTTTGTCCCATGCAGTCAGCTAAACCACCTGTAAAGTACCTTTCTCTACCACTGGATGCTCAGAGTTGTGCTCAAAATAGTCAATAAATATAGGCTATTGACTCATTAAATACATAGAAGTTGCTACAAGTCTCAGAAATCCCATACTCCTTCACCAAAACCTATACATAACCACATGAAAAAATCTGTCCAAGGTGACAAGAACAGTCACATAAAAATATTTCCTACCTGGAAGCAGTTAGCAAGAATGCTGTTAGCTTAATTTTCATAAATACATCAAATTCCAAGCCACATGCATAAGATTAAAAAGTAAGAACAATAATTAGATAACCTACCATATTATGGACATTTTCTTTGTGAACTTAGGAAACCGTAGAAGAGTATATATTGCAATCAGAAAAAAAAAAAAAAAACAAACCTAAACCTGCCTATTATCTGGAGCATCACAAAGCATTATTAGAAATGGATTTTACACAATCAGTGAAGCACATCCTTTTCAGTGCAATTTCTCCCAGAACTCTAGAACTGTACAAACACAATTTTCATTCCAATTCTACTTATATCGTTATATGAAATGGTGTAAATAATTATACAATTGTACATCCCAATCAAATGAACAGAGACAGAGAATTGCTGGCAAAGAAAGCGATCTCTTTATGCTTAGTAAAGCCCTTATTTGTGCCTAATGCCAACTAAAACAAATAGAAATTGTATATAGCATTTTGACTACACCATTGGGCTCTCAGCAGTCCCTTCAGGATGACAAAGGCTAAGCATTTACTTAACACAGAGACTGTGTACAAATGCTCTTGCCTAATCAAAGTACATTTTACCACATAAATTATAAAACAAAACTTCTTTTTAACTGGGGAGGAGATAGATGGGTAAGAAAACTCTCAGTTTACTATACACATCCTTTGAATTGCTATTTGTTCATCATTCTCTCTGAGAGCAATTCTGCATGCTACATATCATTACAATAGCTAAAACACATTTAGAAATGTATTTTTAATTTTTAAAAAAAACCACAAAACCTTTCAAAAAAATAAGGGAGACTTCACAAATATGGATCAGTATTTAAAGCAGTTTCCCATAATGGAAAGTGGGATTAGAGGAAAAGAAGGAGCTCAAAGGACACTTTCGATGAGATACTCTTGAACATCCTGCTATATACAAGGAGTTTTTCACAATCATAGAATAGTTCAGGTTGGAAGGGATCTTAAAAGATTGTCAAGGGCCTGAACACCTTCTGCTAGACCAGATTGTTCAAAGCCCCATCCAGCCTGGCCTTGAACACTTCCAGGGATGGGACATCCACAACTTCTCTGGGCATCCTGTTCCAGTGCCTCACCACTCTCATCTACTCTAATCTATGCTCTTTCAGTTTGAAAATGTTACCCTTCATCCTATCACTACAGCCCCTGATAAAAAGTTCCTCCCCATCTTTTCTGTAGGATCACTTTAGGTACTTTAGGCTGCTCTAATGTATCCTGGAGCCTTCTCTTCTCCAGGCTCTGGTCATCTTTGTGGCCCTCTGCTGGACCAGTTACTACAGGTCCATATCCTTCCAGTGCGGAGAACTCCAAAGCTGGAGACAGTACTCCAGGTGGGGTCTCATGAGAACAGATTAGAGGGGCAGAATCACCTCCATCAACCTGCTGACCATACTTCTTTCGATGCAGCCCAGGATGCAGTTTCTGGGCTGACAGCAAACATTACTGACTCATATTGAGCTTCTCATCCACAAGCACTCCCAAGTCCTTCTCCTCAGGACTGCTCTTCATCTATTTTCTGTCCAACCTGTATTTGTGCCTGGGATTGCAGTGACCCAGGTGCAGGACCTTGTACTTGGCTTGGCTGAACTTCATGAGGATCACATGGGCCCACTTCTCAAGCCTATAGCTAGATAGCCTGTAGCTTTCCGGATTTCGTTGAGAGAAGCATCTGGAAAGTATTCTTCTCAAATCTGTTCAACATCTTTTGCTGTCTTTGGTATAGAAACAGACTCTGTCTTTTACAGTTACCTTTATGTGTTTGAAAATATTTTTGAAGTTCATCATCAGTAACATTGCACTGACTTAATAATTCCATTGATGAAGTAAATGCTAATTTCTAAGTTGCTTTAGTTTTTGTGTAGAAATGTAAAATATGTACTTGAAAGTCATATATGTATGTCCATATACCTATGTATTCACACATAAGTATTTGTACATGCAAACATATAAAAACATTTCCCCAACTTTTTCCAAACTGTAACTGGAGTCTCTAATTGCAGGTCAGCAAGCGCTTGTCTTTTGCAATGATAGTAAAACCAGGAGAAACTAAAAATCCATTGTTTTGTAAATTAGACTGTAGAAACCCCCTATCTTTTGAAAAAGACTAACTTTGTTGAGAATGACACAATTCAAAAACTTTATATATATATATATATATATATATACACATACACACATGCGCGCTCTTAATACCTCAAACTGCAAAAAAACCCTAAATCAAACTAAAAGGTTGAACAAGCATAAACGAAGAATATGATGAGTAAATGAAAGGGGGAAATATGCAACAACTCTTGTGGAAATCAACTATTAGGCAACCCCCCAAATCCTCTTAATGAGAACTGAAAATTTCTTTTACACTAAAATGACTAATTTGATACCTGTTTTTCCTTTATTTTGCTTGCTACCCCATTATACCCACTACTGGTAAAACAAACAGGACATTTTAGCTTTAATCTTCTTACTACATAACCCAAATAACTTCAGTCATGTTTGCATTAATGCTGCATTAATCATGTTGTTGCGTATTAATGAGTTTTCAGGCTATGCTAATTACTGTCATAGATTCTGCAGCAGCCCATTAAATATACAAATTACAGAATTAAAGAGCCAGAGCTCTTCATGATTAATCTTTAAATGGAGAAAAACTAATGATGTCTGTACAAAGTTTCTCTCCACTTTTGGCTGACTGAGCCCAATGAACAATCAATTAGAGTATTTGAAGAATAAGGATATTGCACATACTAAAAGATGTGTTATGCTGTTATTCTATGCAGAAGACACCCATTTATAAGTTTCTTTCAAATGGACTTCTGTAACACATTCCAGTCTTTAAGGTCTCCTGAAGTGTTGCACAGGGGTAAAAGCTATAGGATATTCCAATTCATTATTGCATACTCATAGGAATCTGCTGGTTCCATATGAATATAACAAATCAATCTTCTCCTTTTAGCAAGGACACAAGTCCTGCTATTCCCTAGTAAGAAAGATTTACAGCAAACCTTGGTGAAAAGAAAGCTAAGATAAGTTTAAAGTCATTTGATAAGATTTGATGTATTAGTAGCACTTTATCCCCTCACTTACACAGTGATGCATTTTCGGGAATAGTGTAATACGAAGTGGTTAAATCAAGAGATTCAAAATTAGGAGACCTTGACTTTGTACTCGGCCAATGACTGAGGTATGTCACCCAGGAGCTATCATTTAAACCCCCTGCCTCCATATTCTTTCCTGAGGAATGGTGGCCAATATCACTTGCATAAGGCTCTGAAATGTTTGAAAAATTCATTACTGTTTTATTCTTCATAGTACTAAATATAAATAAAATCAGCAAACTGGCAACATGCATTCAGAAAAAAATACCTAGACACTAGGTATTTACTGGCATTTGAATAACACTAATATATCCAAAAAAGGGTATTAGTCTAACCTTTTCCAAATACTGCATATTATGCAAAACATCACAAGACTTCCCTTAAGAGCAGATTCTCAGTCTGTATTAATATTATTCTTCACATCAACAGTTGCACTTTGGAATTAATTGGGTGATTCCAGACCTGTCTTATCAGTTCTTTATACCATGAAAAAGATAAATAAACCATACTTTGTACACTAAAGATTTTGTATTTATATAAAGGAGTTCATTAAAAAAACTAACAGCCTCAGATCAAGATCGACCATGGCATGAGAATATTCTCCTATGAAGATAAAATGAAAAAGAATGGATTACTGCACCTAGTGCATAGGGAAAACATACTACAAACACATGAGATTGCTAGGAAAGGCAGACAGGGAGCAGAGCACCTTTCCAACAGACAAACAAAAGAGCATTCAAGGAAAAAAGGAAGAAGTTCAAAGCAAAGATGTACCTTATCACAGGCACTACAGAACTTTCAAGTGAAAAGTGAAATATCATTACAACAATCTGCAACATATTGACACGAGAAGTATCTGAGAGTTTAGCAAAACCCAACAAGAACTGGACAGTCTGACTACGTAGATTTATCTAAAATAATTGTTTGAAGATTTCAGAAAAACATATGAGAGATCAATGTGAAACCTGACACAGACATGCAGATGATACCATTATCTGTGACCATTCCTCTGCCATTAGAGTCAACATCCAGTTGTTTACACAGCGGCTTTGAGCAATACAATCATTAGGGAAAAAAAGCATCCTGACTCGAATTCCTTTATTAAGAAAGCCTAGAAACATAATTGAAACTGTCTTCCACTTGTGTACATTGGGACAGTGTACAACAGCCATATATCCAAACAGCATTATTGTTAACATCATTAAATTCTAGGAGTCACATCCTGCTTAGGGTAAGGACCGGCTGCAAGTTTGTTTCCGTATTGTTCCTAATATTAGAGTGAAATATGAACGAAGAGGAAACATCAGCCCAATATTCAGCTAAAAGTTTATTTGCTGTTGTTGTTCTACTTGAGCAAAATTTCAGAAAATTTTACTCAAATGTGGCCTCTCTCAAATAATACCTGTAATCTTAATTTTTATTTATTGATGATTACACAGCCTGGAAAGAAGTTCAACAGGCTCTGATTTTGTTAGAAAAGGAAGAAAATAGTTTCTTGCAATAAGAATCTATTCTGGGCAATTTCACAAATTCAAACTATGATATTTAAAATATGGAAATAGAGGCAAGCATTTATCTTCATTTCAGGTTAAATTCTTTAGAGAAGTAGCTGTATTCTGTTACCTGTATGTGAATTAGTGCATAGAAAAGGTCATCTTATGCAACAAGGGTAAGGTGGGAGAGGCTTCTAGGTGTTAATGCAATGCAAATCATAATTACTAGAAATATGATGACAAGAAGAATCACTTCAAAGATTTACAGCAGTGCAATCTATAAAAGGTCAACATCACAGAGAAATCAGAAATGAGCTGGAGGTCAGTAGTTGTAAATAGCACTTCAATTACAAGCCTTTAGGTTAGTATTTCCAGCACTAGTACAAATATAACACTGCACAGAGAGTAATTTAACTGATCAAGGGAAAAGAGTATGAGTAGAGCTGAGTAAAATGCAAATACATCAAAATTAAAGTCAGTGTAATGATCTGAAACACAGCAAATTTAGACAACAGTGGACTAGTCAAGGCCAAATCTCATCACAGAAGCTGGAAGCACAATAAGGTGGAAATCTTGCAGCAAGTGAAGAAGCTTATTGATTAGACAATGTACATACAGAACAGAGGAATAACTAAAATAAGCTAATGAGTGTCTTGAGGAATACTACAAGGAAAAAAAAAAAATGGAAATGTAACAAGGAGGAAAAAAAGCCAAACCTTTTTAGACAGAAATGTAACACCACCAAGCAAGTACTCAGCAAAAAGCATAGTTTCATGTTACAAACTCAGCCACAAATGCTACTTATTGCAGAACTACAAAACAGCTAACAACATATCCAAGTTTTAAGGTAGACCAATGAACCACAACAAAACAGCCAAATCAAGAACTGGAAGAAATATAGAATATTCTGATCTAGTAATATTTGTGACCGTATTTCCCTATTGTCACATAATGACCTTTTCCAGAGAAAACCCAAAATTTGTTTTATTTGTAGGAACAAAGTTCACAAAAGGATTTCAATGGAATAATCAGCTGCAAGTTTATATATAGGTGTCAAACTCACTTTTCTCACATTTTCAGGAGAGTGTGCTAGATATACCATGACATACCTGCTTACAGTGAACAATAACTTCCTCAATTATTATGTGATTCTAAAGGTCCACTCATTGCCTTCTAAAGTATTTGCCACCTCATAGCACTGCACCTTGGAAGTACAGCGAGTCCTGCTTTGAAAGAGTTAATAACATTCCATTTTATTTTGTTCTGTTATCCCTCTGCCTCTATACCTAGGAACTGCACACTCTGCAAACTAAGCGCTTTACGCGATTTCGCATTAAATGTTTACTGAAAACATACTCAAACGCTTCATGCCACTTACACAGAATATTTTACTTAGAATATGATCCAGAGTTATCAAAACACTATCATAAACACCTCAGGTTTGGTTTTAGTGAGAGTCTCACCCTCACAGATCAGGACAGAATAGAAGTAGGAAAGTTCACTCCAACCTCTCTTGCACTGAACACACAGGGTTAGCTGCAATCCTGAAAAATGGCCTTGGCCCTGCTGTCTTTAAATGGCCATGTGATTAGGGGCATGAAAGTCAACAGGATAAAGCTAACATGATGGCTCTGTTACCATAAATGTAAACTACTATGCACAATCTACAATATGCAGAAAACAGAGGCAAGTCTGCATGGGAAGCTATGAAATCTAGCAATTTTCTCTTAGAAATTACTTTAGCATATGTATGCTCCCTGCTGACTCTCACTGATGTTTCCAAATGCACAGAAGGAAGACTTTATTGTGCATTTAGCAGTCACAGTCCCTGGACTGCTTTTGAAAACAGAACTGGGGAAGGGGGGCAGGGGAGAACCACCTTGTAGCAGTTGTTCAGCATCCACTGCTGTTATCATTGCCTTTTCCTTCCACGGTGTGCCACCATAAGTATATAGCCCGATAATCAAACAGGAGATTTCACGCTGTTTATCATACATTAAGGCCATATTCACCAAATTCACCAACCTTCTCTGCTCAGCCTCTGTAAAGAATGTGCCACAGAAAACATGACCCAGTGCAGCAAGCCAGCTGTGGAGGTTGCATCTCAATTTGTAGCCTGGCTTATACCCAAGAATCAAACCCCTGCACTCACTGTAAGAGTTAGGCACATACAGAAGCATAAAATAAAACTAACCCAGTAATAAAACAGCATTATCTATCAGTTGAATATTCACACACTATGAAATACTTTCAGAGTGATAAATACAACCGAACCCATGCCTTCTCTCTGGTTTTCAGGAAAGCAAAAGAGTGGTATGCAGTGAGTATGGAAAAACTCCTGTACTACACCCAGTAATATAGCTCATGTGACAAATGCACCTTGTGGGGGATATATATATAGCCAGACATTATGTTAAGTCCTGTGTGCATTCACCTACCTGGGCAACCAGGACAGTACAGAATAATGCTGGCATTAGAGGAACATGGAAGTAACATCTTCTTCCTACCCAGGTGCTCCTCGGATGAGGATGTGAGATGAGATTTTTCATTGTGTGTCAGGATGCAAATGGAAAAGTAATAAGCCAACTGAAACACAAGCAGCTCCAGCAGTGATATCTGTTGGTGTTTCAGTGCGTTTCCATGTATGGTAAGGAGTTTGTGATTTTCTCATGACTAATCGATACTTGGAGGAATCTAAGTATATCTCTAAATTCTGAACTGCATCTATTGGTGCAATCAGTGGAAAAGGTGAACCAGAAATAAGCACAAATTAAGAAATTTCAATAGTATGAATAGCCACGTAACTCAACCTCTGAGCACTTAAATAAAGGGCACAATTACAGAAAGATTCAACTTGAGGCAAACGAGAAAGTGATGGGGAATACAGAAAATTATAATGACAGAAAATTGATACAGCACATAACATTTACTCAATACTGTCATAATTCTGTTTACTCAATGTAAGTTAAATTACAACACTAAACAAGGACTAAATTAAACTGCCACGGCACAAGGATTAAAAAAAGAACTTCCATAAATTTTCGTTTTGCTGCCTTCTGTGTATACACAGTGAATCCCGTCTTACACTTAGACTGTAAGCAGACACTGTCAACTTTTTGTTCCTAATACAAAAGAGGCACATAAAGATTTAAAATTTAAACAATTTTATTAATCTAAATAAAAAGAGAGAAGGACAATACTGAAACTACTTTCCCTAAGAGTTTCTTTCACATAGCATGATGTCATTTAGTCTCCATATATTGCGATATTTTCAGGCAGTTATTGATCACTCCTATGTCATCTTTTCAGAATTTTATTTCCTTATGGGATGTTTGAATTAAAGACCACTTTGTTGTAGCCCACCTTTGTGTTGATTTTTACATTATTGCTTAAAACATGAGTGATTACAAAATAAATGACTGACTAATTCTGAATGATGGTAATAAGGAAATTTCTCCTCTTCTCCTGTAAAATTCATTGATAATTTTTTCTACTCCCTCTTCCTTTGTCTCAAAGTATGAGACTTTCTGTAATACAGAAAATCATGACTGATTACAATACTGTAATAGATTAAATCCAAAAAGTGGGTGATTGGACATACAGCATTACTAAGAAGTATGAGCCTTCATATTCTTTCGTTTCCATTGTGACCATTTTTGTATCTTCACCCCTTGTAATGCCTCACAGAAAGACACCCACATTCAAAACAAAACCAAAAAACAACCATCGCTGTGTACGTGGTCTAACAATGGCTCAAACAAACGGCTTTTTTCTGTCTCCTGTGTTGCTTGAGGATTCAGATAGCAGCCAGCTTCTCTAACTCCCAATGATTTTTTTAAATCCTCGCTTGCAATGCTGGGGCAGTGTAAGGGAAAGGGGGAAAAATTACTCACCTCAGCCTTAATATCTCAAAAACCTTATTTACAGATGCACTTAACACTAAATAAGAAAGCGTCTACAAAAAAAAAAATAAATAATTCAATCTAAACTGTGTTTTGCTACTAGAAGGGTGAACTTTGTAGCAGCAAGGCGTGTCTAGTGTACCATGGCATTGCCTTAGTGGAAAAGCTGGCCAACGGCTCTCAAACAGCATGTGGCTCCCAGAGATGTCGGCGCAGGAACGCTGCCACTGCCTCAAGAAGCCAAGAGCAGGGCTTCCAGGCACGGGGGCTGCCAGTTATCCCGGATCCCAAACTGCTGCAGGTAGGAAGCACTGGACGATCACAGCTGACTCCAGAGTACCCTGAAACCTTATACCCAGCTCAGTCCCATCCTACTGTAAGGGCACCGGCGAGGGACTGCATGTGAACTATTCACATATTTCCTCCCATAAGATGCCATAGGAATCCGGGGGCTCTTAGGTGTAGGAAGATTTCAGCTGGTGGCTTATAAAGCCAGGAGAATGGGGCATTTCTATCTTAAAGCAACCCCGAGCACTGGCTATTTCTCAGGCTGGCTGCAGCGGTCACTTTGCAATTCCACAGGAGTGCTGCAATGACCTGATTTCCACCTCTGACATTTCCCTGGCCCTTTCCTGCCTATGTCAAGGCAGGAGGTCTGGCATAAAACCAATTAGGCAGCCTTTGCTTCACCCAGGATTCCCATTCAGCTCATTTTTTCCCCTTAACACATACAGCTCAGTAGCATAACCAAGTTTACATAGGAATATCCTAATTTTTTGAAAATTAATGATGCTAATGTGACAATCTAACATGGGTTTGGAATAAGCAGCTCAAATTGGCACATTTCGATCACTGAATGAGAGCAGCATGGGAGATAAAAGCATAAAAGACACAGAACAAAGATTAAAGAATCCTAAAGGAAGAAAACAAATGAGAGAAACAGTTAATTTGAAAGTTCGAGTGCAGAGACAATATCCTTATAATACATTTCATCTTCTAAAAATACTGAGCAGAACCTCCAAGACATAACAATGAAATGGGCATGATTTTGTGAAGGAACTCACTCTGAATAGTGCCAAAACTTTGATGGAAAGGATGACTTTCATCCTGAGATAAAGCTTTCTTTTCCTTTTACAATGCAGTACATCTTCCCAATCGTAGACATTCTCAAAAGCACTTATTTCCTATCCCCTCCTCGCATCTTCCCAAAAAGGTTTCACTCTCATTCAACAATTCACTTAATTTGTTTCTGACTCAAAAGATATTACCTGGGATAGTTGTACCTGCCAGTCTAGCTTTCGTTTTGTTCATCCAATTATGAAGGCTGATGGGAACAAAGACTGTAATTTGTGTAAATAGATTCCCCCTCCTCCCTCCCTGTCTTTGCAGCAAGTCACTGAATGACTTGAAAATGCAGAAAATAAAAAACCCCAAAGGCTAAAACTCCACTACACCAAAATTCCCCCTATTTACTACAGCAGAAAAAGAATGCAATCTGTTAGTGATGGCACCTCTGCTGGCAAAGTTCATTTTTAGCAAATCAAGAAACATTTAACGTAAACCAGAATAAAAGTGCACTATTAATTATCAAGCCTGAAAATATGTTCTATATAAAAATGTGGCACTATTTACTATTTAACCAATTTTTTTCTTTACTCAGGAGAAAATATGAGGATACACTTTGCTCTAAGCATCAGATGTTGAAACTAGCTAACCTAGAATAACAACACTAATCGCAATTTACAGCCATGTAAGCATGGTCAGAACAAAGAATTTTAAACAGATAGGCTTAGATACAAAGTAGCAGATCAAATTTTGATTATTTCTTTTTTTTTTTTTTTCCCTCCCTGAAGTAGATAGTGTGTTCCTTTCTGAACTCCCCAAGTATACCATTTTATATAGTGCTGAGGAGCACCAACAGTATAAGTAACAATGACTCTTGGAAGACTAGAGCAGCAATATATTTCTGTAGTCATGTGTCCCCCACGGCTTATTATAGGGAAATATTTTATGCTACAACTACTTTCTTGTACAACATTGCATAGATTTTATAGAACAGCAGAGAAAGACAACTTCAGAAATATTCAGAAAGCAGAAGGCATGACCCCCAAAATCCTGTTTTTCCAACAAATAAAACAAAGCCAGAATACAACTAAAAAAGAAAAATGTCTTCTGCAATGATCATAGTAAGCACAGAATCATTTGCAGAAAGCATTGAAAGGATTTTGAAGTAGACTTGCAGATCACTAAGGGAAAAGCTGCATCGCAGAAATTTTAGAAATCTTTAGTTATTGCCGCCAACATATTTTCTTGGAATAGCCTTGTTTTATAATCTAAATAATAATTAGAACCACAGAGAGCAAATAATTGCTTCTTAACAAGATAAAGATAGGACTTCAGCAGCAGCACAGGAAACAAGTTAGTTTAATAAATAAGTGCAAAACTATGAAGTGCTTTATAAGTAACGATCAATGTTTAAAATCAGTGCTCTTGCAAATTGGAACCAAAGCAAAGGGGCTAGCTCCAGGGTAAGATGATCTGGTTGATATATTTTGGATCTGCTGAAATAAATCCATTTACAGGAGCATTTGCAGGATGACTAAGTTAAAAGAGCACGGCAACAGTCAGGCCTGACTAAGGGAACGCCTCCTCCTACTGTCAATATTTCAAACTGATAAAGAGCTGACCAAGTGCAATCAGTGCTGTGATGAATAAAAGAAAGCTCAGGACCATTAACATTAATGGGACTTGGGTGGCTAAATGCTCGTATATTGTACTGAAAATTTACCCGATGGACCAAGAGATATTTTTTTTCCTGCTCATGCTTCCACTTTTTCCTGTACACATACGATCAGTTTAAAAATATTCGCAACGTAATATAAATGTCTAAAATAACTTTATATGATTAATATCCCATGTGTCTCTGGGGGGGAAGAAAGAATTAGAGTGCTCACTCTGGCTACTTGGAAGACTTGAGAAAATGGAAATGCCAGTTTTATAAACACAGATAAAATTGGCTGATGTAATATCTTCAGGCAGAGTGCCTTAGCCTTGGGGCACAATGACAAAGACTCTAGCACCTGCCATCTACAATGTGTATTAGGAAATGGTTAATAAACTGGGACCCTATGAGAGCTGGATGAGCTTTTGTGGGAAGACAGAAATTCAGATCAGCAAGTACAGTCCTAAGAGGACATATATCCAGTATATGACCTGGCTTTAATAGTTTTAATTTGAAATGTGGCAGCCTGTTTTTCTTATAATCAATATTAAATACCTATCATACACTCAGTACTCTACCAAAATCAGATGACATAATTTCCATCTCAGCCCCCTCCTGCAATCTGAAAAGCATCACATGGAACAATGGAGGGTGCCAAGGGAGTGTGTTTAGGGTTCAGGTTATTGAGGAGAAAATGTTGATTCCTATTGGTCTACACTTGTAGTATAATTGGGTAAAATTAATTAATATTTTGCCCATACAGCTATTTAATTCAAAAGTTGTAAGAAAGAATCCGATACAACATTTACAGCTGTGGGAAACACTAGTGTGAAATTATTGCTATAAGGAAAATATTTAATGCTTTTATATGGTCTTTTAGCTTCAGCAGAGTACTCCCAAAGAAAGCGGAATAGTATAGAGAGATGTTGAGCTGGACAAAATATTCTCCAGATGGGGAAAGAGACCTCTGTTTGGCAGGTTCCCCAGGCAGAGAGAAAAAAAAGACCTTAGCAGCACAGAAGACAAGTAAATGTCCTTTACGACTTCAAGGCTTATCATAGTTCCAAGGAATTTCAGTTGCAGGGTTTTTTTCTTTTTTTTTTTCTGAAGAGGAAAAAGAGAACTCATAATTTTACTGCTATAAGATGAACTGTCCCACTGCTGAAAAATTGAATCATTTTTATCTTTATTTCTTAGTGATGTTGACAGACAGGTATTCTACTTTCTTTAGTACCTACATTATTTTAAAATCAAATGCTATATTGGAATATGCTCCTACTACAGGCATTTAGAGATTAAAAGATTTAAAAATGCATATACCTGACATTCCACTCTGAATTCCTGCAGTCTTAAAATGGGATCATGATAAGGCTTAAGGCAAAACTTTTAAGCCTGCTGATCAGTTCCAGCCTTTATGTACCATCTCATTTAGCCTTTGACCAACAGAGTGAAAAAAAATAGTGTATATGACTAGAACAACAAGGCTGGGATTAAGCTCACTGTAGTACTGTGTGCTTGCACAATTAAACCTATTAGCAGTATGAACCAGGATAAAAATATAGAATGCTGACTGAAGAATTCTGAAGTTACAAAGAATGGGTCGAGAAGCCAAAGTAGAGCAAGTATGAAAACAAAAAACCACAAAGTGTATTTTCAGTAAAGAAAGAACAAAGTGTTTCCAAATAAGAGTTTTACAGGTCTCACAGATAATTAAATCACAAAATTGGGAGACTGGAGAGAACATTGTTGTGCTTAATTATCAGTCTGACTATATCATCAACTTCCTTGTGAAAGTTCCAAACACCAAGTTTCAGTTGTTTCAACACAGGTTGGTAGAGACAGCAGTGTACAAAAATCTGCCTTCTTCCACCTGTGACTACCAAAGGGACTATGCCATTGTTTTGAAGGGATGCACCTGGTCATAACTCACACCTTCATGACCTTAAGCAAGAACAAGATGCAATATTTTAGCTTATGTAACAAAAAAAAAAAGAAAAACTCCAGAATGCAGTAGTTGTATTTACAACTCTTAGCCACAAGCACATCATCCCACTTGCTCTTCTCACAACATGGACTCTCCATAGAATATTAGGTCAAATGTAAGGTCCCAATATTAATCTTCATGGCCATCCATGGAAATGGTTCAAGATATCATAAGAGTGCCCTTCTCATTATGGTGGTGACCTCTCTGAACAACTGCTGTTAGTTTCAAGGCTCACCAGAGCAAGACTGACCTCCCAGAGCAAGGATAGAGGCCCTGGAACTCAGCAGAGAAGCAGACTGAAATGATCACAAATTTCTCAGCTTTCTAAAGAGAGTTTAAATCCATATTTACTCAGGCTTTCCAAAGTCATATATTAAAACAAAAGAGAGGAGGGGAGAAAAACAAAATAAATAAATTAAAAAAAAAAAAAAAAGGAAAATAAAAGAAAAGCATGTCCAGAGAATAAAGCTAGGGAAGAGGTAAAAAAGAAGTAGGTACACATGAGGAGTGAGAAAAGAGATGAGAACAAGTTAGTTGAGTATAATTACGCTTTGGAAGATGCTCCAGTACCCAAAGAGTGTGGATGCTCCCACCCACAAACTATGAGACTATGAATCACAGAATCATAGAACAGTTAGAGTTGGAAGGGATCTTAAAGATTGAGTTCCAACCCCCACATCATGGCCAGGGACACCTCCTGCTAGACCAGGTTGCTCAAAGCTATGACAAAGGTCCAATATTTTAACGACTATTCTTACCTACTATGGTGATATATTGCAAAAAGTGTACTTCAGTTAAAAAAAAAAAAAAATATATATATATATAAACATTTCCGATTGATTTCCACCACCCAAATGCAAGAAAAGACCTTTGCAATTCTGAATTCACAGCATAAAACAGACTTAAAAAAAAAAACACCAATAAACATAAACTTCCTCCCAAAAGTGTCCAATATGGGTAGCATATAAAAAAATAAAGAAAAGCCAGGCTCCTTCCACTACATAAAACTGATCCCAAAAGGACCACCTACATTTCTAAGGAAGACTATTAAGTGGAATCTTAGGAATTTCCAAATTTTTTTTTACTTGCTTGCAACATCTAAATACAATTCTAAATTCTGCATATTTTAAGATCAAATAACTGTAGTAATATTCAATATAGTTAAGGCCAGCCTATATAGCAATAGCTGATGATTACCAGATCAAAGGCCTTACTTAAATCAATAAAGATAGCTCCTGTACATTGATTACCATCCAACACTATAAAAATATAATTGCTTACCTTGAGAGGAGCAGTACAAGTGAAATGAAAAGGTCATAATAGGTCAATAATTATTTAAATTAAACTTACATCTTCCTTCATCCCATGGACCAACTCTAGCACACACGAAATGGTGGTGATTTACCAGTTTAAAGAGATATATTAACATGTCAGCAAAGGGCTTAGCAGTAATTGGGTCAGCAATTTTAAGAAGTCAAGGTTCCAGGTTGTCAGCTTCTCCATTTATGCTTCCAATTAATCTTAAGGTATTATAGATTTTAAGGCAGTAGGCACAGATCTAACTACTTTTGATCAAATCTTATTTTTGGCATATACAGAGATACAGTTACTTTTCAAGATTTTTCTACAATACAGTATATAATTCTCTATAATATCTTTAAGTTTAAAAAAAGTCATGGAATAACAGAATTGTCAGAGTTGGAAGGGACCTCTAGAGATCATCTAGTCCAACTCCCCTGCCAAAGCAGGATTGCCCAGAGCACATTACTCAGGACTGCATCCAGGCAGGTCTTGAAGGTCTCCAGAGAAAGGGACTCCACAACCTTCCCGGACAGCCTGTTCCAGTGCTGTTACTCTTACCATAAAGAAGTTTGTTCTGATAGTTGAATGGAACTTTCTATGTTCCAGCTTGTGCCCACTGTGCCTTGTCCTGTCACTGGCAACCACTGACAAGAGTCCAGCTCCATCCTTCTTCCACCCACCCTTCAGATACTTGTAAGCATTAATAAGGTTTCCCCTCAGCCTTCTCTTCTCCAAGCTAAAGAGTCCCAGCTCTCTCAGCCTTTCTTCATAAGGGAGGTGCTCCAATCCCTTCATCATCTGTTGCCCCTCTGTCCAGTAGTTTCCTGTCTCTCTTGAACTGGGGAGTCCGGAACTGGATGCAGTATTCCAGTTGTGGCCTCATCCTCCAGTAATTCAATATACGACATATCTGTTACCATATTAACTGGTCCTTATACCAGAAAAACATTAGTTGGCAGGTTTTCATTTTATTTCCAATTGTTACATTAACAGCTGCTTTCTGAATTCTTAGTCCTTATACTGAACTGTTATTTAAAGTCACAACTTTGTCCATCTATATTTGCTTTAGGGATCATCTATAAAGTCCAGTGCATTTCATGAAAAATATGAACAAAATAAGGAAAAGACAGGGACTCTGGAAAAGAAATCTGTAATCCTGTCTAATTCTGGAGAAGTATCTTGAAAAGTAATTTTAGAGGTAATTGTTTTCATAGTTGAAAGACGGCATTGTTATAGCCTGAAAACTGAGGAATGAGATTACAGTTCACAAGTCAAAATAACAAACTAACTGCTGTCTAATCAAATACATCTTATACTCTTTACTTCAATTTTATTAAAATACATACTTACTGAGGAAAACCACTAGCAAGTTACATGCGAGAAAGCATTTCATGCTAGAGTCAAAATCATTGTGTCCTGTTTCCTGAGGATCCCATCCTATGACAAAGCTTACTATAATCTTTAGAAACTGTGCATACATAAAAGATTTAGTTGAATTAAAATGCTGCGATTTCAATATACTTTTTAAGGCAGTGTATTTATTAAATAAATCACTAGTACAAATGGTGCTCCCTCCCCAAGGTCTGCAAATTAGGAATGGCAGCAGCACTTACTGCTAAATTTACCTCCCAGGTACTAGACATCATTGTTGCATTAGTGTTTTCTAAAATATTCTCTCTTAAGTAAAAGAAAAGAGAATCTTTTATAACTATATTTGCTTCATGCCAAATACTTTTTCATAATTACTAGGAATTATTATTTTAAATCACTCTTACAATCTTAAATAGTAAAAGCTTAAGTGTTTTGGTTCTCCTTTCTGTGGATCAGAGGTATGATCCTCTGATCATTAAAGGGGGGGGGGGAAGCAAGAGACAATTCATTCCTAGTGTCAAAACAGGAAAAGGGTAAAAAAACCCAAAAGAAATTAAAAAAAATCAGGAAAGGAACCAGAAGAGGAGAACATATAACCACTAGTAAAAACTCTCCTTTCAAATCCAGTCAAAAATATAAGGTGCTTGTAAACATGGAATACACTGGAAAAGCAGGCACTCTATCCTTCACATAGAGATGATCATCAAGCGCAGCAGCCAGTGTCTCTAATAGTTCAGATCAGAAAGAGGTTTCATTAATATTAAAGATTTTTACCAATTGACATCTGTGTTAGTCAGCAAAGTTCCTCATGATGGATATGTCTGGGATTCTCCTATGACACTGGAATTTTTTAAAAAATACTACACAGAATACTTATTTAGATCACATTACGTCTTTGAGAGTAAACTCACAGTTTAGGAAATGCAAAACCAAAATTGTCTGCAAAAAATTAATGCACACACAAACAGAGGATGAATAGTGATATAATCTACAATTATACAAACATACATTTCCCCTAAGATATCTGCCTCAAGGATTTTACGATGTTCAGCAACTACAACAGAATTCATGTAGCAAATAAGGATTTTGTGCACAGAAGCCTGTCTTATCTGATGTAGTGCTCTGCGGATGCTTAATGAAAGAGGGAGAGGAGTATGAAAAGTGAAGGGACAGTTTCATAGCTACTGCAGTTCAATGTCACTCTGGAGAAATCTGTCCCTGCCTCTGCCACAAAGCTCCTATGCAACATGAGGCAAATCACCTACATCAAACTTCTGAGAGTTATTCACTTGTTATGCACTCTTCATTTCCTTAACTGCTTGCATTTAAACACCCCACTGAGAGCTGTGGAAGTGTTGTGCTCTTAATTGAACCCTGGTCAGTGGAAACTCTAAACACATGAACTACTCTGAAAAACTCGGGTTCTACCTATGTAAAATTGAGTGCTCAAAATCATCACAAAAGTTTTTTCTTTACTCAAAATCCCTATTCATAAAATTAAATTAATAATATCAGTATTGTAAAAATTAATGTCAATAATTGCAAAGTGCTAAGACACTCCAGTGAAAGTAGCAGAGGGAAAAACATGAAATCTGTATTAACTCAAAAATTAGATACGTACAGTAAGAAAGGCATCAAGTCATATACGGAACAGTTAGAATACTTTAAAAGTGACAGCTGGTCCATATCACTAACAGAACCCATGGATAAGCTAGTTTTTAATTAATTGATTACATGCCATTGTAACACATAAAAATAACAAGGCTGAATTAAATTCATGCTGTTTAACTCCATTTCCTAAGTTCTAGGTGCTGAATTTTGCAGTCTTAATTTTTCCCATATGTACTAGTGCAGACAGCCTTTTTTTCTGCAAATTACCAGTCCAATCCTGAATGATAGTTTTGTCATAATAGAGTTATTCAGTCTGTGATCTGATTGATTTTAGACCTTAAATACTGAATCTTAACACACGTAAATTTTTAATCCTTTAATTTCTCTATTCTGCCAGTAATTGATAAGGACAGTTCTACTTAGACAAGGTCTTAATTTAATCGCCCTGAAAATCAATTAGAAGGTGAAAAGCTTCCTTATATTATTATTATGAAAATTTCCTGATCAAGTTCACAATGCAATCATAATCAATGCATGCCACTTCACACATTTTTAGTCAATACATAATTCAGTAGTTACATCTTCGCTATTTAAAAACAATATGTGAAGGAATTTGTATTTTAAAAGCAGGAATAATTTAAAGGCTCAGTATTAGTCAAATGAGATGTCTAATGTCATCAGACTAAATAACCTTTTATAGAAATAATTTAAATAAGGGCCAAGCATGCACCAGAAAGCATTAATTTCACTTGAAATATCTCACCACCCAATATAGTGGTAATCTTTTCTCTGCTGAACCCTTGTTCTTTGTAAAAAAATGTACTTTGGCACTTTTTTCATCAAGAAGATGAAAAAAACCTCACACACAATGCAATTGCATGACAAAGCTTGTGCTGCATAGTTGATCTGTTAAAGTGCAACAGGTAAATACGAGAAATAATACAGAAGGTACAGAATGGGAAAAGCTTTTTTTTTTTCCTCCCATGTATTGGCTACAATAAATCTTTTCCAAAATTAATAAGTGGCAAAAGCAAATACTTTATACTGACAGAAAGTATGCCTGTGCCTAACAAAACCAGCTCATCTCAGTGAAAGTATTACCCCTGTAACACTGGCAAGGTCAGTCAGCATCAGCTTGGCTTATTTGCTGCCTAAGTCCCTGTTGTACATGTTCAAGAATGTCTTAAGTTGTTCTGTTCATAAAACAGCACAGTTCACTTTGTTGTGCTGGATCACTCCTTTTTCTCTATATGCAGCTCCTCTCCCTCTCTCCCTATCTCTAGCCTTCTTGGGATTCAGAAGGAAGGAAGAAAGGAATGTGTTTTTCAAGATGAAACTGTGAATTCATTTTAAGTACTAGGGCAAAATTCCACCTAAAACATCTGTGCAAATAGTTCTCAGGCAGACTGAAGCCAGCCACTTGATGGTGATATATAAGATCTTTATCTTTTTTCCACAGAAGATGAAGACATATTTTGCATTCTTTTGTGAATGCAAGACTAGAAAATGTAAAAAGTTGGCATGAAAAATTAAAAGAATTTCTAAAAAGTCTTACAGCCACATCCTAGACAAAGGACCTGATAAAATAAGAGCTATCCAATAACTCTTTTGTGTATGATTAATATAAAAGTATGAAAAATGAGTGGCACCATCAAAAGTTTGCTGAGATATAAAGTATGTTCTCCAAGACAGCTAAACAAACGTTCTCTTTCCCTCTCTCCCTCAATATTAGAAAACTTAGTGTAAGAATCTCTTTTGGAATAGTTTTTCCACTCAGAAAATCTTGTCAATTAAAAAAGGATGCTCCTTAAAAAGCTACATAAGGAAAAAATGACAGCAGAGAGACAAAAATACGTAAAGCCAAACTGAGCAAAAGGTCAGATTGCTCTCTTCCTGGTCCAGTTCTCTACATGCTTTTAGGATAAGGCTGAAGCTAACAAATTTAAGAGCATTTGCTGTAAAATTCTGTCTATAGATTAGCAAAACTACAAACTGGTCAGCCTACAATTTGTCCCCAGCGACACTATGCAGGAGGCCATATTCAGACACACAAAGGACATGAAGATGACTTGGAACACTCAGCATGGATTTATTATGGGCAAATTGTGCCCAACCACCTGATTGCCTTCTATGATGAAAGGAATGGCTTAGCAGCCAAAGGGGAAATGAACCAGTGTTGTGTACCTTGGCTTTCACAAGGGCTTCACCATGGTTTCCCAAAGGATCCTCGCCATCAGGCTCGAGCAATAGATAGAGCACAGATAGACTATAAAAGTGGGTAAAAAACTGGCTGAACAGCAGGACTCAAAGGCATGTGACAAGTGTCATAATGCCCATTGGGCAGCATTTACTCTGTCCCACGCAATGGGACACACTGTACTATCAAAAAGTTTGCAGGCAATAAAAAAATATTGAGGGCTACAGTGGATACACTGCAGCTGAGGGAAATCTTGACAGGCTGGAGAAATGGGCTGACAGAAACCTTGTCAAATTCAACAAAGGCAAATGTAAGTCCTGCAATGCAGTTTTGCATACTCTGGCATAAAAAAACGATACTGGCATGCTGGAACGAATCCAGCAGAGGGAAGCCAAGACAGTCAGAGGGCCAAAGTAAATGACATATGAGAAGAGGCCAGAGAACAGGATTGGTTTCAGTCTTCGGCATGGAAGGATGGAGGAGATGTCTTGCCTTCTCCCATTACCTCACAGAAGGATAATTTTTTGGAGCTATATAGTGACAGAACAAGAAGCAATGGACACAAGTTCAAATACAGAAAATTCTCTATATCTGTAAGAGGGGAAAGGCTAGTCAGATTCAAAACTGGGACAGCACTTGGATTACACTGGAGATTTACTTGATTACATATGGAGATAAAACTCAACTAGACAAAAGCCTAAGTGGGTCTAGCCAGATTTACTATGAGCAGAAGGCTGGAGTAGATGACTTCTCTTCCAACCTAAATTATTATATCATTCTGTTTAGTGATTAAAACTCATTTCTAACCATCTCAAACCTTGTAAGTAGTGAAAGTAAGAAATGCTGGGAAATATCTAGAAGAGAAAAAAATAAAATAGAAGCAACAGTTCTCCAACTCATGCAACCTTCCCTCTTTATAGAAAATTGTCTATCAGAACTCTGCAAAGTNAAAAAAAAAAAAAAAATCAGCTCTTTCATTCTAAAAGTTACTTGGTGAACATCTTCTTTCCTAGTTTAATTGGGTTAATCTGACTTTATAAGAGGATACACGTTTGGAAAACATTCTTAGAGATCACAGAACCCATCCACTTATTCCAAAGCAAAATCAATTTTAGCTAGGTTAAGTCTTAACAAGTGCTCATCCAGCTATTCTTTAAAATCTGCAGATGCCAGAGATGTACTATTTTAGTCATAACACATTCCATAAATTTCTGTTTGGATGCTGGAAAAAGGTCTGTTCATTTTGCTCCATATGCTAATGAAAATATTTGAGCCTTCTACTAACTAAGAAATATTGGCTCAAGATTATATGGACTGAAATTTGTTTTACATTACTGCAAAGAGAGTTCACCGTGATGAAGAGCAACAGGGAGATCCAACACTGAATGACCACAGTCATTCTCAGCACTTCTGCTCAGAACAAATGTAAACAATGCTTGTGCTGTGTTCCATGGCAAACTCATTAAGAAACATCACTACTGCAAAGATTCTGCACTCTGAGAAATGCACGTGTATCTGAGCCAGAATTTGGAAATACGAACACTAGCACAGAGATATTTATTTTTGAAAAATATACTTTCTTGAAGAGAATTTCATGACACTAAAGATGTCATTGTAAAAAAGCTCTATTTGTAATGCTGCATATATGAGCATCTTATCTAATACAGTTTGCATCATGTAGAGGTTGGCAGAGAATACATATTCCAAGCAAGACCCACTTCTTTAAAAGCGTAATACCCTATTTCAGAAAACTGGATTCAAAGCAAGGCCAAACACAAAGTCTCCTTCAGAGTGGACTGCATTTTGATCAATATTACATGAATAACTTCCTTTTTAAACAAGTAGCATCCAGGAAGAATCAGATTAAAGTAGTAATAGCAAATATCAGAAAGAATCTTTCATCCACCTGAAAAAAATAATAATATTATCACTAAATAAGTAAAGGCCTCTCCTTACATGAATGTATAATTGTAACTCCTAACATCAAGCTCAAATTGTATTTTAAGCATGCAGAAAGCATGCTTGGAGGATTTGTTTTGCTTCATTTCATAGAAAGCAAATGTATGTTGTTTACAAAATCCACTGCAATGTCACAGAATTGTCAATATATGTTCAATGTTACATTTGGAAAGTAGTCCTATTTTAACATGTCAGGAAGAACATAACCTTCCACACAACCATCTTACTACTCTGCATTTTCTTTCTTTTGTAGCAATTGAGTCGCTCTTTACACAGTGAGCAGTCCTTAACATACCTTTCAGATACACTGGGTTTCTCTTCATGGAGCCCAACTATATATCCACAGCATGGAATCAAGGAGCTTTGTAGTTCATCTGTGTGACCAATTTACAGCAATTTCTATCCTTTCTAACTATAATGGGCCCTATATCATTGCCTACGCCACAGACTTTCTGTCTGAAAAATGGATCAATCAGAGGAAAGATTCAAAAAGCTATTTGCATAATCCATGACTGTACTTTAGAGAACCAAACTGGAGTCCTGAAACTTCTAGCTCAGATGTCATTGTATCCCAGAGACATTCAGAGTTCAATTTTCAACCAGTTGCTCTTTTGGCCCAGAAGCTCATTTTTTAAAAAAAATCAGTAGTTTGGCATCCATCTGCTCAATAAAACCTGAATACTAAACTTCCCTTTATGTGTCCTTAGGACCTTAATCCAGTATACTTGCTCTAGAAAAAACTATCATACAGCTTTTTGACAGGATTTTCTACAAAGTTTAAACAGTGGCACTGTTTCTATCTGAAGGCATAGTATCCACCAGTATACTCAATAGGGTGCACACGTGCTTCTTAGGGAGTGATGTTTTCAAAGAAAAACGTGATCCTCTATATGAAAAAAAAAAAAATTAAACCTTCCTAACCTTCAGGAGATACAAATCATCAATACTGAACAGAAGGCAATGCCTCAAATTAAAACTAAACTTGAACCTAAGCAGGGCTCATTTACATGGGTCAAAATTCATACATCAGTTTTTATTTCATCTATATATGCACCTCGAGTCCTAACCCTCAACCAAGGAGGAAAAAGTAATCGAGGAAAAACTCTTTTCATAAGTATATCTGTTAGTTTGTTGTTGATGTTCACACACACACTTCAGCATGCTGTTTTCCATAGATATTATTCAATGATCTTGAAGGATCTTACTTGTAAGACTTCGTATGTCTCTGCTAGAAAGTACATGAAGACCTTAACTTCCCTGCAGAGCAAACTATTCTCACCCATTTGTTAGTGTTGAAAGCCAGGTTAACATGGCATCATGCTCATTACCTTCACTCTTAGGCTTTTTTTTTGGACCTAGCCATTCAACTCAATCATTAAAGAGATCATACCAGTATAATCTGAATTTAAGAGATATTCAGACACTTGGCTATTTACAGTTCTTTGAACTACAAGCTTGCCTGTCTACACACTGCATAAAGTGTGAGCATCTATTAGAGAACCATAAAGACAAACACAAACAGTAGTGTTATTGCAGCATTCTGACTCCAGACCAGCAGCCGTATGACACAAGATGTACTGATAAAGCAAACCACATGAAATAACTAACTTGTAAAACCTTCTAGCAATTTCTAGGGGGCCTTTCAAGTATAAACTCTTACATTAAAGAGAACCTAAACTTCAGCTCCTCATCTATTAAATTAGAATGATATCAGTTTGCTTTGTATCTTCCCTCATGGGGAAGATACGAAGATCTGAATACCCCCACCTTGAGAATGATGGAAGATGGGCGAGTTTCTTAGCTAAAAGAACACTAAAAGTTCCTTTGCCTGATAGTATTTTGATAGATATGATGAATGCTGTTGTATCTAAGAACTTCAAAGGATACAGATAAGTATTAAAAATCAAGTCTGCCTCTCTTGTGAAATTATATTATAGATGCCCAAAACGCTTCTTCACAGTTTGAAGTGCTGAGAAGTTGCATGTGGATAGTTTTGGCAGAATCAATCCTTTGCTTTACCTGAATTCCTCTCATCTAATGTGTACTCACAGCACATCTTCCTTTGCAGCTGGAGGCTTCTTTACAGACAGAAGGACACCACTTAGTGTAGCCAGTGTCTGTTTCCTAACTTTGTGGGGTTTTTTTTGTTGTTGTTTTGTTATTTTTTTTAAAGATTAATTTGGAAAATTTCGCAGATCTACATCTGCACCTTGGAGTATTACTTGCACCTTGGAGTGTAAGACCAGCCAGGGAGGTAGTGAGGACAACTGCAATTATTAGCTGTGAATAAACTGATCTATCTTTTTCTGGATTAGCAGTGGGAGATCCCAGATGCACTAAGAAGTATCTGTCTGCTGACTGACATAAACAAGCTGGCACACTTTTGTGTCAAAAACGTACACAGCTGCATGCACACTAAAGCCCTTCCATCCATAAAGCCCAGTTACCAACTGCTTGTCTTCAGAGATGGGTAATAAGAGAGGGCCTCAACAACAAAACAAGTGCAGATTACAATTAAATAATATTTTCCATGCCCCTAAGTGTCTTTCTGAACTTTCCCAGATTTGCTATAATTTTCCCTACATCATATTTTGGAAGAAGAACTGATATACTACTTAGAAAAAAACCATATTTTTATTTCTCAAAAACTTTATTGAGTTATCAAGTACCTGAATTACACATTTTTAGGTACCAAACAAGCTGATTTAACCTCATTGTCAGGCATTACCAGCATATTGCCTAGCATGTTTTGGTTCTAGGTCATCTCCCAATACTCAGTTGAATAGCTGGGTCTAAAAGAAAGAACACAATCTGAAGCAATAATAGCAACTTATATTTATACACACACCGTTATCAGTCATCAGGCACCAGTATAAAGGGACCTTTATTTTAACATCTTTTCCCAACTTTTCTGTCCAAACTCTCTCAAATCACCAGCCATCTCAATAAACCTTATTCAAGGCCCCAGTATCAGCTTATGGAGCATAACTGCATCCTAGACCAAATCAGTGCTTGGGTAGATTAATGTTGGGCTTGCCTCGTTACAAACAGACAGGCACATTAACAATCCCAGTAGTGCAACATCCCCTCCCCTAACACTCGCAGAGACTTCTAGCAAGTAGGACGTTCAGTGATACTCATAATTCTTTACCCGATTAAACCATTTAACTGTACTGCAGTGATGAGGCTAACTGAAGCTCCAGTGAGAAAAATTGCAGCTCAAAGTTCCTTTGTTGTCAAGACCATCATAACTGACAACAGAAGAAATATAACAAAGATCTTTTTACTAAATGTATGGTAAAGGGTGTGAACTCTGATATCAAGAAAGCCATTGAGCAATTTGGATGAGGAAAGCAGCCCAACAGCTGTTCCTACAGATTCCTGCACAGAGACAGGTTTCACAAGTCTACATGGTGTCAATATTTAACTAACACATTATCACTTGCTATTATTATTTAATTATCAGTCAAGTAAGCACCTACCAAGGAAAAAAAAAGTTATCTTCAATTTTCATTTTGTTAAAAAAATCAGATTCACTGAGTAATCATAAAGAGATGAGAATGTGATTTTTGCTTTCAACAAGAACTGAATCACACACACATACTTGCAAGTACCAAGATATCTATACTCACATATTCTTGTCAGAATTACCTGTGGTGACCCAGAAGACAAGGGATGTCAGTTACTCAGTCCATTTCAAATCTCTAGCATTCTTTTGGGTGTCAGACATGCTGCGTGGGTTTTGCAGCCTTTCCCAAACAAGGCTCAGTACCAGGTTAAGTTGTACCACACCGTGGTGGGGTCTGCACACTATCAGCATACCACTTAATGCCTGTTCTCATTATAGCCTAAATTACTTTTGGATTTCCCCTTGCTGCTATCAGTCTCGTGACTTAATATATATATACACACACTCCCCTTTCATATACCTTTTTACTTTTTTTTTTTTAAACCTTCAGCTCTGCCATTTCTTCTTGAACTTTTACAAAACTCACAATTCATGCACACCAATGTAGTATTTCACTTACAGACCTCTACAACATCTCAAACATGTAAACAAGTTCATCTAAGTATTTCCCCAGAAAACATAGTATCTATATCTTTGCTTTATCCAAGAAGTGAAGACATCAGCAAGTCATGACATTCACAGAACATAAGATAATTGGTCTGCTTCAATTTGAAAAAAACCCAGTTCCAAAATAACTAACTAATCAAAAAAGAGTGGAGATAATACCCAGAAATGGCGGACTTTGTCAGATTGGCAGCCTTTTCTCTTTCCTTCACAAAACAAACAGGACCACAACACAAATACTCTGAACATAGAAGAAAGCGCTTTTTGAGTGCTCATGCAACCTTAGGAATCCTCAAAGAGATATCAAAGAAAACATGCCTTAGTATTCACAACAAATGCCTTAGAATTCACAACAAATTCATCGAAAAGTTTTTAGCCCAGGAGATTAAATTAAATCCATTTTATATTTACCACTAGGAAATGAGTCAAATACACAGCAACATTCACAATCATGTACGTCTGTATGTCCAAAGGCAAGGGAATAGAAACCCCACATGTCCAATAACATCTTTCAGAGGCTTTTTCATGTGAGAACTGAAGTAGTCCATACATCACTAACAAGCACATTATACCCATAAATTAAAAGTTACGTATTTTACCATGAAAATGATATAGAAGATGATAACAAAGGGTAAAACAAATGCAGAGTGCAATTGGTACATTTTATAAGTCATTTAAATTAATTTACCTGTAAAGTAAGTATTGGCAGGGAGAATGGAACTAGCAAATCTGTAATATCCATTTCCTGGGAAACGGATCCCTTTCATTACTTCTGTAGTCAATGTAGCTAAAGATGAATCCATCCTTTCCACTTGGTAGGTGGGAGAAGGCCCATTAAGTTCTTCTGGTTCATTCCAATTTATCTTTACCATTGTGCAGTTTATTCCTTCAACATGAGGGGCACTAAGTTTTCTTGGAGCTGCGCATAAAAAAAAAAAAAATACAAATCTAGATATTGTCCATAATGCTTGGAAATTTATCTATTGCACATAGTATAATTTTTCAAAATATCCTGCTTCAGCTTCTGATCACCTTAAGAATAAACACAGATATCGACAGAAGCTTAATTAGAAAAAAACACTTCACAGGAATTTACTTTCAATTCCACAAGAAATACCTTACTTGTTTATTTAAGCCTTGGATAATTGTTTCCAGCAGTATATCTAAAATATTTCTTTCATAATCTTTAAGAATCTGAATCAACATCTTCATAAGAAGTTTCCTTCTCATGCCATATTCACTGTATGACTTTCAGCTTTAGATTTGATTGAAAGACCAAAGGTGAATCTAAACAGTTATTTAACCCTTGTTACATCTCAGCAGCATGACAAAATGTCTTCCATCACTGAACTCATCCTTGTTAACAGGAGCGAAACAGCTATCCATCCACACCACTAAAGGCCCATCAAGTTGTTTTGCTCATGATGCACATATAAGACATTAGCATATGTTCAGATAATTATTCATTTTAAGGAAATGATTCCCTCTAACCTTTCTCCACCAACACTGGTGCACAGAAAGACTCCATACAAGACTGGTTCCATGAACACTATCAGCATAAGATAGTTTTATGTTATTACAATAATGCTCTGACCATTAAAACTAATATTCTGATAGTGTTAGTCACGCTACAATTAAGTTATGAACAAATTTATTTTTTAACTTTTTTAAAAATACTGAACAGTAAACCACTGGAGGGCAGCACGACCTGTTTGGATAATGGCATGATGGCCATACAGGTGGGAAAGAAATGGACCATCACTGAAACATTAAAAGTTGTCATCTGGAGAAGTACGAGAACACTCTACTACCTATAGAATCGATATCTATCTTGCCTTTTCTTCTTCCGCTCCTTTCCCCGATAAAGAAAAGGATTTAACAACAGAAACTTCATTTGTACCCAGGAAGTGAAATACAACGACAACTTGTAAAAATTACTTGTTCCCATAATGACATAGTAAAGAGCAATAAACGCCTCTCAAGAACAATAAAACCTGAATTAAAATATGGGCCTTTGAAATCTGACATATTACTTCACAGCACAGCATTGTACATAGTGTGAGTACTTTAAAGAAGGAGAGATTGCTTCATTCAGAATGAATTAATAACATCCTTTTAAACATTTGCACATTTCCAAGATCATTAACATATTTTCCATTTCTCCTATTTGCCTGTAGTGCATGGCTACTTTATTACTTTCCCTTTCTTTTTCTTTCTTTGCCCCCCGCCTCTGTCTTGGAGAAAGCAGGGAGTAGGGGAACTGGGAAACTGCCAATGACACTGTGTGCTGTAAATTGCTGCTTAGGCATCATTTATGACTTCACAATCTAATTAGTATCTCACACTATGTTAGAAATTTACAATGTAAAAATTGAAGTAATGCAGCGTGAGGTCATAAGCTTTGCTGCATAAGTAGTGCACAGCACTAATGAATTGTGGTATTAATGCACAAGTTTAAATAAAAACATGGCTTAACAGTCAAAGCTTCACCTTTGGAGGGAACTAGTGTACGTCAGCATTTTAAACATGAACATAAGAGGTTGAGCTCTCCAGTTCAACCTACCGATGGTAAAACAGAAATGCTAAAACTCAGTATAGCTCAAATGCATGCAGCTAACTAACACTCATGACAATAACTATATCTTCCTTTAAAGTCTAATATTAATAAATGGCAGTTATTTGGACCATAATTACGGCATCTCTGATATCCAGACCTGAAGCTTTTATGGGCCTTATGCAATTAACTACTTAAATGCATCGTAACACTTGCTTCTCTGACAGGGAAGTATTGATTTTTTAATCATTTTCAAGTCTCCTCTAGCACAAATAAATGTACTACAGTTACAGTTAATGCACTGTGTACACGCATTAAACACTGGCATGACACAATTTATTATTTTGTGATATATGGAATAGAAGCCTACCCTTTCAGAAAGTAGCATCCTTGCTATAACATTAGTGTTTAAACTACCTTCTCGTTGATGCTGGAGAATTCTTGGTCATCAAGACAGTGGAAGATTGTACATAACAGATTACATAAGTTAAAAAACAAACCAAACCAAAAGAGAAAACCAAACTCTGCACAGGAACAGACGAGACTGAAAATCAATCTGTAGGTCTTGCCCAGCAGGGTACTAAATAGTGAAATTGAAAATATTTGAAACTAAAATATACAGTATATATTTTCCTAAAGGTGTCACTGTGGTACCTGTAGCTACTTTCTGAAAGATGAATCAACTATAATTTTACCCGTTTAATTTTTTTTAGTCACGTTCTGTTAAGACACATCTGTCAAAATAATGAGTACTACATTTTAGTGGATTCAAAGTCACATTTTGTGTATTTTAATTATGTAGTTTTAATGTCTTGCTATATAATACATATTTAATAAATTATAAAGCTAAAACAGTATTTAAAAGCCCATGATTGCTGCATGCCATTGTGTAGCAGAGGGCACAAAAAAGACCAATAAAGACAGATGGTCCATACAGCTTATGCTGAAGTCATATATCTAAATATAGATGTTGCTACACAGGTCATTACAAATAAGCCCTTCCCATGTGTGTATGCACACACATGTACACAAAAATGAAGTTGGTAAGTAAAGAGCAGTTAATTTTGTTTTGTTTGAAATAATATCATTTTAGTTTTAGTCTCGAAGACAGATGCCAGCATTTCACTCTGAACAGATGGTAATTCCATCTAATAGTGCATCTCTGTATTAGTAAGGTCTGTTGTGTATACAAACAGTAATAAACACTAGGTAAGGATCAAAATAAATTTTAATTGTTGACATTAAATTCTGGCAGCCACGGTTCTAAGGATACAATACTCCTTTCTCAAGTCTGTCAGGTTTACTAATACAACTGCTAAAGCTTTTCCATATTCTGCCAGGTTCTAGTCCCAGGAATAACATATTTACACTGTGGCTAAATTTAACAGGCTTACATATGTTTGAATAACTCCTGCTCAGCATACTGTAGGTAGGTATTTGTGTACCCTTCACAGAAGCCTTCAATTACCTATTCTGAATAGTTCAGAAGGTAACAGTAACAAAAAGGATGCAGACTTTAAGTACTGTTCAGCTGAATTCAAAATGCACACATACAAACTAAAACAGAAACATCTGGCAAATTTGAGGGCAAAAACTGAAATAAAAGGGGAATTTTTTCATCTTGGAGTTTACGCTGTTGGTAAAATTACATGCCTCACTATTGATCATCCAATTCATTTTTTGCTACAAGTTATTAGCCCAGACCCCGAGATCGCCATACCATTTCTGGTATGATCTTTTCTTTCTCTGCGCTTCACAGTAGTATCTGTAATTTCAACAGTAAGTGAGTCACAGAATAATACTTACGACTTCTGACAATATTTTGATTGTTCAGAAGATTCTTTAGAGTCCATTTTGGACCCTTCCCCAAAGAAGAATAAAACCAGCCATAATGGACATCAAAAGAAAATTTAATAACACAGATATGTTACGATCATATTTCTTTAAAAATAGATGTAATACACTATTTTTTAAAAATCATGAAAAATATATTGCTTCCACCATATGGGACAACCAACGACTCACCAACCGATTTAAGATGCAGCATATTGAGCTGACCATATGTTACAGTGCTGTTGAATGGCTGAGTGATTCATGCCCGTCACATTCTAGTATATCAATTAAAGCTCCTTGAAGTCTGCATGATTTGTGTCTCTGTTATTAAACCCTGCTAATTCATCCCACTTACACATCTGTTATAAATCTCTAGGAGTGCTGCATGATTCATGGCAATCTGTGAACATGGTACAGCAAATTCTTCTCCTTGTAATTAACAGTAAATTGTTTTACTGCCATGCAATGAATTTTTCAGTTATATTGCAAATGAACTCCTAAACGCGCAGTTCTTTCCTAAGAACTGACTTATATCATTAGGCAATTAAAAAGTATTGCTTTGAACCAAAAGCTTTTAATCAAGAGGAATGCAACTTAACCATAGTTTAAAAACCTTGCAAATTTGACAAACAGGGAAAAGAACAACCAAAGTTATTTTCTGAAGTATAATATGTTGCTGGTAGGTGAGAAGGAACAAATACCTTTTGAGTGCCTACTAATTTCCTGAAACTCAAAGTTGATCTACAGCTTGAACACTGGGCAAGACAAGTTTCAGCAGATACTATTTATCTCGGAAGTTACTTAAGTCATCTGTCATTAAGAAATTTCTCAGATTACTTTACACTTCTCTAATTGTAAAACAGTGTCTTTATTCTTGAAATAAATAATTGGATAATTAGCCAAGCTGAATCATCAGAGGATTCCAATGCTGCTCAAGTGTTCTTGTCAAAGGTGAAGCAAATTCATTTCAGCTTTGCCTCTGCAGCTTTCTGAAGCGGCTTTGATTTTTTTCCTGCTACATTCTTGGCAGCAGCCTCAAATTCATGAGTCCATACATCAAGTCAGTAGTTTAACAACAAATGAAATTAAATTCAAAGAAGGGAAACTAATTGAAGGACAGCAACAAAAGTGTTTGGTAATGTGCTTTTTAATATGGCATGCCACATTTGCATGATAATTTTTCCTTTTTAGCATGGAGCAGAAAGTGACTAGCTTAATGAGGGATTATTCAAGACAGGAATGAACAAAATGCATTCATAACTAAGAACAAAGATTGTATTATGAAACGGAAACAGGCAACTGCCGAGAAGTAACTGGATGATTGGTTTATGCATTATGAATAAAAAGGTAGAAAAATATTTATATTAGTATTCACTAATGACTATATATACAAGATTGTTGTAATTAAAATTATAAATTAACATATTAAGAGTGCTTGTTTAATCACTTTGGGTCCTATTCACGATGAAGAGACTTATGTACATGCATGCAAAACAATCTGTGTTTTCAGGCCAGCAGCAAATGGACCTCATATTTCTCCTCTGTAGCAAAGGAAAATATACATTACTTGTTACCTGTTTAATAGCTATTTCTCATTTTAAAATTGAAGTATAGCTTTTTGTAGAAAAGCAATCTATGACAGGCATATGACATAGGCCATGACAAATGGCTTGAGGCTTTTGAAAAGGGCTTATGCTGGACCTTATTCATGAATGGAAAAATGGAAAAATTACTCAGATTAAAAGGGTAATCAAAAAGAAAATGACACCAAGGAGTCTAAGACAGCCCAGAAAGCCCATCAGCATCATTACCCCAGCAAACCCAGAGGCAACTCCAAAGTCACCAATACAACTGCCTGAGAAGTCTGCCAAGAAGCCAGATGCAGCTGGTGCTGGAAGAATATCTTCCACAAATTAGCTTCTGAACCCTGTAATTGCCATCAAAAGGAAAGGATCAGGAATACAATGTGCTGGGGTAAATGGTAGCAATCATAAAGCCATACTTTAGTGTCTCTTAAAAAAATGCTTCTTAAATGAAGTTTTTAAAAAAAGTATGAAGAAGGGCAAAGCAAAGACTAACTTCATTACAAGAAATAAGATCAGTCACACAGTAGTTAATGCAACATAGCTGTATAGATTCTTTCAGGCACCTTTCGACTATCTGATTTGAGAGGGGTACAATAAGCAATTGTACTAGTCCAAGCACATGGGTAATTCTATCCCATTGAAATATCAGAAATTGCTGGGAATAAAAAGATGTTTTTCTGCATGCCTGACTGAAAAATTTGGAAAATATGCATGTTTTGCCTTTTATGACTATTTATAAATATCTACAATATATAGATGAGGAGGAGGAGGGGTTTTTTTGCCGGTCTGACACACGAGGACATATGGCTGATTTTACTTATCATTCACTCTCCTCCTGCAAAGCTACTTATGAAATATCCCTGGTATGGATGCCTATACTGAATCATAGAATTGTCTAGGTTGGAAGGGACCTTTAAGATCATCTGTCCAACTATCAACCTAATTGATAAAAAAGCACCCGATCTATTTGCTATGTTTGCTTCTGGATTATTCTAACCAATTTTAAGTTATACTCCAAAACTCTTCTCATTGAAAGATCAGCAAACTGTTTCTGATGCATCTGCTCCCTTAGGTCTCACCCTAAATACTGACCCTGATTGCAGAAGTCTCTTTTCTTTGTCTTTTAAATCCTCTCCCAAATCCTTTTTCTTTTCTTACTCAGCACTTTTTTCTAATGATTTCATGCCCTTGTTTCTGCCCTTGTATTTATCTGCTATGTTACACCATATAAAAAACATGTTGCCAGAGAAAAAGAAGAATGATAGATTTTGAAAAGCATCTTATTTTTGTAGCTGGTTTTCAAATTAACCTAACGGATATGAACAAAGCTTAAAAATTACTTGAGACTTGAGTGGGAAATTTTAGAAGGCATTGGCAATTCTAAAAGCAGGCTTCTTGCTAATATACATCTGTTGGACATGTCAAAATCACAGTCATCAAGGTACCCAGAGATTTAAATGCTCTCTGTGGTAAGTCAGTATACTCCACAGATGGAAGTGGTAGAGATGGCTTCCCATTATCTTCCTCAAGATTAGAGGAGAAGAATTACTCTAATTTAGTATAACCTCTAGCTCAACTTGGAACACAATTCAAAGCTTCTGCATTGTGTTACAAGGCAAGGGGACCATCATACTGGAGCACATTTCAGTCAAGGCTTCCTCCAAAAAGCTCCCTTTGCCAGGGCATGGAGGGGGACTTGGCATCCAGCCAGGGAGGCTGTCTCTCTGCCAGGAACACATTCCTTCACAAAACAGAACTCCTCAACAGTCCTAGAAAGGCAATTTTAATTTAATTTTCCACCATTCAATGACACAAAAGAATATTAATGGACTAGAACTTGATCATCTATTTTTACAAGTGACAGGGACTGGTTTCCCCTAACTTTGTTCCAAGTTTGAACTTGCTTTGATCTAAGAGTCATCATGTAGCGTTCCTTTTAATTTTTCCTTGGAAACACAGTTTTACAGAACTTCATGAAATGGATACACACCAACAAAAAAAACACAGTTGGAGAGTATTAAACAAATTTCTCCAGAAATTAAAAATGTGAATGATGGAACAAAAAATTGCATGCAGTTTTACTCTGTATCAGAAGTTAAGATTTTGCATTAACATGCCTTAAAAACATAAAAGGCACCCAATATAGGACTGTTTTTTTGTTTTCAAGGCTTACAACAGTTAGCAGCAAAAGGCTACACTGCAAAAGAGCTAATAAATGGGGACACGTCTGTTATTCTACTTTGTATTCTCCTGTCTTCTCTCATGTGATAGGTCTCTAAGTATTAGCACAACCAGGGAGGAGATGGTCATAAACAAGCTGTCAAGCATAACTAAGCTATTGTTTCTGAATCTTTTAATAAATGTATAAATGCAAAGTTGGATCGTTTGTAGTAATAAGATATGCAGTTTAGGCCATATTTGTTTCCATGGTTATCAGCACAGGCTGGAACACAGTTCATTGCACACCTGTATGGTAGAGGATAAAGTCATACTCATATAAGCAGAAGGCTCTGGAGATGGCCAGCATGAAAATTTTAGAGGTGGTAGTATGAGGAAACAACACAAATCTTGAAATTATCAATTCAGTAAGAGAGAAGACTGACAAAACAACCTTTGCCCACTGAACCACAAAGACAATATGGTGAATCAAGGAACAAATCACCTATCTTCCACTTGAGAATGAATGGAAAGGCAATAAACAGACAGATGAACAACAGACTAGAGGTAACATCCCAACAGCTGAAAATTCTACTTCAGTTCATGTATATAAAGCTTCCTATTTACTGGCTCTGGGCAGCTTCTTATTCCCTGTCTCAAAGCTCCCATATCTCTTCATTGATTACACAGAGGAGCTTGTATAGAGTTCAGGCAACTCAAATAAAGCCCATGAAGCCTATGAAAACATTCTGCACAGCAGAAATTTTCATGTTTTTTCCCCACGAGACACCAAATTATTTACAAAGATCATCATCACAACATCCATATGACAACAGCATTAATTCCTTAACTGAAAATGCTTACACTGTGAAAGTAATTAATGTTTTATCTGTCTATAGAAAAGGAAATAACAATGTTAAGTAGCCAGCTGTATGTCACATAGCATTCAGTTTGGGCTGATATTTATAGTAGCAAAAAGCTGTACTGACAATCTTGTTTCATGAATAAGGAGACTTGTGAAGCTGATAGTCCTAACAATTTCTCTCAAAACCCTCTTGATCCTCTGATGTCTAAGAATTGAGTTCACGCCAGTCTTTTCTTCAAAGTAAATGCAGGGTTTCTCCATCTCTGTTCTGTGCTGATACTTATTTTAGTTTCGTTAGTATCTTTGTTTAGTTTTAGTTAGTATCTTTGAAGTCCATAACATATGTGGTTGAAATTAAATCAAAGACAGAAAATCTGTTATGGTGCACAACTCATATATGCAGTTTCTTAAGCATTGTTTCCATAGGAGAGTGAGTATACTTATCTACAAAGCAAATTCTCATAAACCTCAGGGGCTAAATAAACAAAAATTTTTAGAAGACCAGACTTAAAGTGTGCAGTTTGCTTCAGATTTAGATCCACAAATACACTGTGCACATGTTGGAGTTTAATACAAAACCCATTCAATTTCTCCTTTGTGGGCTAAGGAAGTTATTGGCACAGTATACGCATTTTATGTTCCCTGTCAAGCAAACATGACACACACGCTAAAAAACCAATAATAAATTAACAACTTCTTAGCATCATAAATGAATGAATGGATTCATCCACATTTATGTACAGTTATGATTTAAATAAACAGGAACAAAAATACAAATATCCATAACCTGCACCTGAGAGGGCAGCACACACATCCTATTCCCATGATAGTGTACTTTAAACCTTCATTGAAAAGATTTTGCTTTTAATCTGTCAAATCAAGATAAACAAATAATTAAGCAAGTCACTTTACATTAGTACAACACCTACCCCTGTCAATGTGCGTCAAACTACAATCACCTTAACAGTATTCATTAGTTAACTGTGTGGCAGCTTTGCCCTTTGATACAGTTTCCTTACCAGCTGCCAAGGTTTGCCCCGTGCCTGGCACACTGGTTACACAACCAATTCGATTGCAGAGAGTAATAGTAAAGTTGTATGTCCTGTAAGGTTTTAATCCCGTCACCACATAGTATAGCTCATCAGCCTCAGCTATATGCAAAACCTGCAAAGCAAACAGATTGAAAGACGACAGTTGATTAACAGCAATAAAAGTATTGATAATTGATGACGTTCACTGTTAAGAAACTTGTTTCTGAGTTTGCAGATTCCTTCATTTAGATGTGAAAAAACCTACACAGACCAACTTGAGGGAGAGGGTTATTTTGGAGAATCTGAACAAGCTAGAATTTTGGTGATAACACTTCCCATCACACTGTTTTATGAGGTAATAAGCCAGTTCCTGAGTGGATAAATGAGGAAACAAAGTTATTGCCTCATAAAACTGTGTGGTGGTGCAGTTATCACTACAAACAGTGAGGCTACAATCCAGATGACGAAGATGATGCTATTAAGTGGCGAAATCTGACCACCATTGAATGAGTGACGTGAATAGCAGGTGTTAGGAAGGAGAGGAATAACTAATACATACAGACATCTGCTTTACTTAAACATTATTATAAACTATCAGAGAGTGAAACTGAATAAACTTGTATTCATGATCAGATATTTATTTAAATGAAAAATATTGCAAGCCTGTGACCAGAAGCAATTTACATTTATGTATTGATACAACAGCAATAGTATCTCCACTTCATAGACAAATAAACTTGTGCCAATCTGTGGTACCACTTAAAGACAAAATCATCTCTGAAACAAAAAATACAATGTCAGGGCAACAGATCCACTCCTGTATTTGATTTACCCATCATGTTTCTTTGCTCATTCCTTAGCTTTTAGCATACTACTGCTGCCATGGTATTTGTTTGCCAAACCCAGTCACTCAAAAACTACCACAGTATTTTTAAATTATAGAATGGTTAGAGTTGGAAAGGACCTTGAAGATCATCTCATTGCAAATTCCCTGCCCTGGGCAGGATCACCTCCCACTAGACCAGGTTGCTCAAAGCCCCATTCAACCTGGCCTAAAACACCTACAGGGATGGGACATCCACAACTTCTCTGGGCAACCCATTCCAGTGTATCATGACACATACAATAAATCACGTATTTTGACTTTATAAAGTTGGTTTTCTGTGATTTTAGGTTTCCCCACTTCAAAGATTTGTCCATTACCCAGGAAATGATATGGGTACCTTCTCAATGAAAATGCAGATTCCTATGAAACATGACTTTAAGCATATCCGCAAATATAGCAATAATACAGAGTCAGAACATGCAAAGATTGAGACAATTTAAATGCTTTTGCTCAATCTCATCCCTCCAAATTTTGCATCTCACCTGCTACTGAAAACAAGTCAGCTCAGGAATACAACTTAAGACCTGAAAGTGGTGTATAGCATCACAGAGCATTCAAGATAAACTAGTAGGTGAAAAAGTTAGATCAGAGGATACTCAGCAAATCTGGGAAACCACAAGATCAAGGAGGACATCAAATGTTATTATTACCAGTTAGGAAAAACTTAATGTAACTAACAATACCTGGGAATATGGTGGCAGGAACCTTTGCTCTGTCATCAAACTAACACTGTATCCCATCACTTCTCCTCTTGTTAAATTGTCTTCAGGTTTTTCCCATGACACATTGAGGGAATATGGTGAAAGAGGGAATACTGATGGAGATGGCATGAACACTGGGGCTAAAATCAAATTAATACAGTACCATTCACAAAATGAGTGAGCGATGTGTTCAATGCAAGCTTTCTCATTGTTTTTGCAAAACACCATTTCAGACAGCTTTTTTTTTTTTTCTTTTTTAATTTTTTTTAAAAAACCTTATTTTTCAAGTCTTACCGGAATTTTCAGGTTATTTTGATATCACATAAAAGCACCTCACCCACCATTCTCGTTTTCTACTCTGTCTATGAACACAGAATAAAACTCTGTCTATGCCTCCAAAGAAATACTAACCAACACTAAAGTCCTAACCCCTGTAGCAGTTAAGAGAGTACATACAAATGAAAAAGTCTTGAAGAACTTCATGCAACTTGGGAAAAAACTGATAAAAGCAAAAAGTGTTCAATACTTCAGCATCTTAAAAGCAATTTTGTTTGCTAGGCCAGTTTGAAATTAACATGTCTCTCACTTTTTACAAAACAGTTCCCCTGTCTTCCATAGTAAATCTGTAAAAGGATTGTTTGCACTGCAGTTAAATCCCCACCTGATTACTCTGTAATAATAGGATACCAACTCATAGCACTTCTGCTACATACAAACAACACACTAATGGACCTCTTCCCAAATACAATTTAACACTTTTATAACATATAGTATTTAAGAGCAGATAAGCACAAAGTCTCATTTTGAAAGGGGAATTAGTTTAGCCCACTGTTTTGCAGGAGCAAATGACTGAGGATGTGATTTTCAAGCTAACAGCAAACAAAAGCATCAGTGATGTAATGGAGATGTTTTACTGCAAAACACAGCTCTATCAGCCTAAAAAAATTTAGATATCTAATTAAAGCATTTAAAATAAATAGCTGTTATTTCAAATAATATCTCAAGTGGTAAGCCCTTTTGAAAATCTGAACAAAAGTGTCGTAATAAATGCTGTTGTGAATTGGTTAAACTTCTGAAAAAATGGTCCATATTTTGACATTTGCCTTCCAGAAAGCATATTAAAAGTTGCAAGCACTGTACTCCTGAAAAGGTAACCCTCTCAAGTTCTTAAAAAAAATTGCTTTCTAAACAAAGAAAGACTCAGTTCAGGAAGACTCATTAAAACCTCTCTAAATATACATGTACTTTCTTGGACAACATTCCTGATTCACACTGTTAATTTATTTATGATAAAATATTTTTTTTCATGTTTTCTCTCCCTTTAAACAACATATAACAACTGGGAATATAGGGGAGAACTCAAACACTTCCTGGTAGAGTTTGCAATCTTGTAATTTTGAAATTTCAGTTTAATTGACAAAAATTATTGATATGAATTTATGGTTAAGAAAATGTTTTTGTTTAACATGATAAATTCTGTGATAATCTAACTTATCTTTAATTGGTTAAAAAATGAGAATTTGTTCTTATCTGAATCACGAAACATAGATATGTTTTATTGAATAAAAGAATGTGTTCTTAGTTTTTCCTTTCATTAGTATATAAAAAAAAAGAGGAAAAAAAAAAAAAAAAGAAACCAATACTTACCAGCCTCTCCTGTTTGTGCTGATATCCAGTCTGAAGATACACTACCTGCCATGTTTACTGCCAGCACATAGAATTCATACTCTGTAAATGGTTCCAGATCAGTGATTGTGGTACTGGTCTGTGGTGGGGCCAGGGCATTTTCATTAGGAGACTCCATAACTGGCTGAGAACTGAGCCATCCACTGCTTTGGAAAATACGAATTTCCAGAGGAAGAATGTTCCCAGATGGCTTTAATTTTTTTCTCATGTAAAGTTCATATCTTATAATTATGCCTAGAGAAAAAAACAAGCCAGAAAAATTAGTGCGTTCAAAAAATTTCTAGACTTCTATTAAAATACCAGCACGAATGTATTTAGAGCTATAGTTCAATCAATCACTATTATAGAAAACATAGTTTTCCTCATTTCTGCTATTTTCATCCAAATGCTTACTTGCCACTTCTTGCATTATACTGTTCATTTTTCCCTCCATACAATTTTGGGATTTGAAAACAAATGGCTGGATTACAGTATGATTACAGTGTAATGGCTATTACCTTAACTAGAAGATGTTATCCTACAGTTCTGATCAAACATTGCTGGAAATTACTTCAGATGTCTGATTTTCAAAATGATATTTAAATGTTTTGAAATAAGTATTCATTTATTTTTACACAACGGGTAGGGAATTTTTGAGTGCCAGTTTAATTCTAACCTTTCAGAACATACTACTGGATAGGAGAGGGGTGTGTGTGTCAGTTTTCCATCAATGTAAACCTATTGATACTTCAGGAGTGTGGTATGAAGTGATACATGGTCTCCCCTGCATTGTAAAAGCAATTTCACTGTAGGAATAGACCGTAAGAAAGCTGACTGGAGAGTTCCATATGGAAAAGATAAGAGAAATATAGCCAGGAGGTAGTTAAACATCATAGAATATGGATATTTGGGGCTGTATTCATGCACAGAATGGAGAGGCTGCTGGGGAGAAAGAGCTTCTCTTTCTGTCTTTGGAAAGACAAGGAGATCTGACCAGACATCAAAAGAAATATGAGAATATTGCTTAAATCTACCTGCACTGGCGATTACATGTGTGTCATGGCTGTGGGGTAAACTGCAAAGCAGATATGCTACACGTTGAGGGAAAAGTGCTAATAGCAAATATCATGACCTGCACTGTAGGAACTGCCCCTCTGAATAAATGCAGGTGTTCTTGTGTGGGCATTCTTCCTGTCTAATCTGGTAATAGCTGGCAAATGAAACACTCAAAGAGAAAGCTGAGCTCCCTATACACAGATGCCCATTTTGAGAACAGATCAAAATGCTTGGGTTTTCATGCGCAAATATTTATGCATGTAAGTGCAAGTTCACAAAGCTCCATTACACATACATTAAAAGACAAAGTGTTTACCAGTAACATTGATGGCATCACAAAAGTATTATACAACAGCTGTGTTCTCAGTTTCAAAAAATCTAAAATATTATTACACAAGTTAGACCAGCAACTCTTGGCAATCACCTAATGCCTAACAAAGTTATACTGGTAATAGAATTAGTTACTACACATGACGGATGGTTTTAAAAACAGACTTCTCTGTTAATTCTTAGATTATTTTTTTTCCATAAGTGTTATCTGCTTACTTATTCTTTGTAAGGCAATATCATCACATCTGTGTGAACTAGGTGATCTGGCAAATGAGGAAAAAATTAATTTTACTGTAAATGTTTAATTACACATGATTTTTGCTGCAGCAGATGCCACTAAGGGCTAAATCCTGGACCCAACACATCCAGTTGGAGTTCTGGAATCCAAAAGAATAAAACAAAGACTCTGAGGACACATTTAGTGGCAGACAGGCAAATTCAGACAATGCCTTACTGCTTTCTCGGTCTCACGTTGCATGAATATGGATATTCTAAAGTGATTTGAAAATATGGTGCTTTTTCTTTTCAAAATCTTTGACTTACAAAAGCAAATACATTGTCCTACCATTTGGTTTCTCAGGTGGTGACCATTCCACTGCCAGTTCTGTAGAGCTGATGATTTGTACCATGGGTGGGTGTAGTCCTTCTGGAGGAGCTTGTGCAGTAATTACTGTTACTGGCTGGCTCTTTAAACAGCCTCCACTAGTACAAGCTTGCACAGAAAAAACATACTTTGTAAATGGAATGAGATTCCAAATAGTTGCTGAAGTTTTTAAGCCTTCATACTGACCACAAGGCTGAAGATCAACCAAGCTAGTACATGTCAAAATATATTTCTCTATAGGCCCAGAGTCATTAGAGAGACTTGTCCAGTAAAGTAAAACAGAGCGGTGACTAACAGGAAAGACGAGATTTAAATGCAAGATTCCTGTAGGTGTCCCAGATTTTGTTCTGTATGTCACGGAGGCACTTCTTGTAAAACCATGAACGTTGCTGGCTAGGATGTAGTAGGAATAGAAGGTATATGGAGATAACATGGTATCAGTGAAGGTCTGAACACCTAAAACAAACGGGTGAGAAGAAAACTCTATCAGTGTAATATATTAAAAAGTAATCTTAATTTGCATATTTAAGTCTTTCCAGCCCTAATCCAAGACATGTTTATGCCCATTTTCATGCTCTTAAAATTAGGAAGATTGTAACTATTCGATTATTAATTTTTTATTAACAGGGGAAAAAAAACCCTCCCCTTTTCCTTTTATCATCTTCCACCGTACTTTGGCATCAGTAGAGAAATTATTCCACTGAATTTCTCCTAGTTCCTGCTTTAATCATAAACAAGATTAATAGAATTATCTTCTTATACCTCCTTTGCTTGGAAATAGTTATTTCAAATGTATATCAGTATCAATATTGGTGGAACTGATTTAGAAAAAAAAACCCTAAACTGTTCTGTAAACTTTTGCACTTTTGTTTTTGATTCACTTCATAGCGTAAGACCAGATATTTCACCTTTCTGTACTTTCATTTCCTCACTTCTAAAATAGCACTTAATAGTTCATTTGTAAAGCATTTGATCTTGGATGAAAAGTGAAACAGAAATGCAAATAATTATTAAAAAGGTATATTCAAAGCTTATATTTACCTTCCTCATCCCCTACATTCCGTTACTCTAGATAACTTTTTAGCAGTTTTTTAGCAACCATGACTATGAATAACTCCTGGATAAATCCCAGAAGCAGTAACATCTTAGCCATCACAGTTCAATATGAATTTAGGTACAACTGTAGCACCATACATTGTCTTGCCTTCAGAAATAATGAACATTGAGTAATATACCACATGTGAGAGCACAGACAATCTTTTTCAAAACAAATGGACAGGATACAGCTATGTCTAAGTCTTCTCTGTATATCTGCACTGGCAACCAGCAACTTAGAGGACCACAAAATGATTACTATTGGTAAATATTTAACCCTTGACATTGTAGTAGAAAAGCAGCAGTGTCAGCCCAATAATTACTTGTAGTGCTTCAACTGTCCATAGCAATCACAAACTTACTGCTGGAGTCCAGCAATAAGGAGACCAGGTAATCTCATCTTCATGCCTTTCAAACCCTAGTACTTCAGGCAAGTTTGCAGAGCAGATCAGCCAGCAGCAACAATGGTTATTGTGACATCCTTGTGCATTAATAGTGAATAGGCAAGTGATGCAGCAGATTTCAGTCTTGTCAGTGAGATTCAGCTCTTTCTTCTTCAGCTTTTAGGTTAGCATGCTGTTCACAACTGCACATGCAAGTACTTGAGTGCACCCTACAATTGTTGAGCCCCTTCTTAGTTGCACAGGCTCATCTGCACTGAGTGCTTCTAGGCACAAGAATAGGCCAGTTGATGAGTGTGAGACTTGGACAGGCTGGCAAGAATCTTCAGAGTAGGAGTGTGACAAGCAATTGCTGGGAAGGACACCAGCAAGGAGGAGCCTACTTTGTCTCCAGAGAAAAGAATGGCCACAGAGGCAGCACAAGTCAGCATGCTAGAAACCTGGGAGAACTGCACTTTATGGGATGATAGGATCCCCATCCTGTGGCCCTTCAACTCAAAAGAGCCACAAAGAAGAAAAAAAACATGGAAGGAAAAAAAAAAAAGAAAATAAGAAAGAAAAAAAAACCACAACCAGCAAGACTGCTATCAGCAGCAGTAAGTACCACAAATCCTTGTGAGATGACAAAACAGGAGTAGCACCTGAACTAGATTCTAGGACATGCCCCCTCAGAACCCAACCCCTCTCTAGAACCATATGCTGACCTGATCTAGAACCAACGTAGACGAGAATGTGATCTAGACCACCACTGAAGAAGGTGAGAGCCTTCTCTAGAACTGAAAAGAGCAAGAACCTGCTCCAGAACCAAGAAGCAGTCCTGAGCCCCAATCTAAGAAACCAACAAGCAAACTAGAACATTATCTGGACCCACGTGGGGAGCTAGAACATTACCTAGAACCACCTTCCTACCAAAATGCCACTTCCAGAATTCATACCTGCTCTAGAAACATCTGCACCAACACCACCCTAACTCTACAACCAACTGCCAAGATCCATCCTCTGAAACAGACCCAGACTCTAGGGACTCTAGGGCCCCGGGTCTAATGTCAACAGCAAGCACATTCCTTTCCCTTTTTAAAGTACAGAGTTCAGAACAGGCAGACCACCTAGAAAGATGAAACTGTGTGCCAGAAAAGTAACCAGCACCATCTCATCATTATGAGAAAGTTCATTCCATGTTGATGAACACCTGATCACCAGATGGCAACTTTATTTCAATATGAATGTATGCTAGATAAAATTGGATAAAAACAAAAGGTAGAAGGTTCTACATTCCTCAGGTGAATAACTCCACCACTTATTCAGCTACATTTATAAACAATTAGAACCAGCGTGATTTGGAGGTAGGATTGTGAGTATCTTTTGGGGTTGGTGGTTTGGTTTTTTTCACATTTTAGAGCAAGTATTTCATTTTCTCCTAAAGACAAAGATTGCTATTTCCTGAGCCTCTGGTTTCCCGGAGCAGTTAGGAAAACATTGTTTTAATTGGGCATTCTGCAGTGCTATCAGCCAGATCACCAGGCCGATTTAGATTAATTTTCCTTGGGAAGTTCAGAGTTTCTATAAAACTCTCATTTAGTCATAAGATAATGTTGATCCAGTTGCACTCTCAGGGTACTTCACATGCATTACAAATTCCACACTGTGCTAAGAAGTAACGTTATCAAAAGTTCTGGCAGCAGTAACAACGTATTCTTGATACTCAAACACCAGCAGATTATTTCACATCATTAACTAGGGGGATTGCCAGGAAACATCAAAAATGTCCTTTGAAAGGAAATCTATGTTTTTACAAAATAATGTTTCTTTAGATAGAAACATGCTAACATCTTGTTATACAGCTAAACACACCCAGAATTTTTCACTCTCTACTGTGAAAGCGAGTCTAAGTCCTGTAGCTACAGTCATAAAATAGCATCCTCAAACATGTACTCTATTTCAAGTATATTACAGAGCACAAATTTACCACAAAGTGTATTAGTTTTTCTTTTCAAATTAATTAATATTTTTATTAAAGTTAGGCTTTTAAACCAAATTAAGGAATTGGAATATTTTTTATTAGCTCTCTAAACTGTTTTGTAACGTTTCTTTCTCTCCTCTCAGTCACTTAATCCCATGGTCACATGAGGTCACATACGTTTCCTCATGGTATGTACTGCAAATTCACAGCATAAGCCACAGAGTAATCAACTATAACAGAGCAGCATGTATCAGAACATAGAAATGCTAGGTTCATGCANCCCTCCAGGGTACATGCCAATAATTAGAAAGGCTCAACTTCCGCAAAATATAAATGTTGCATTGGTATGAAAATACAACAAACTAAAGAAGCTGCTAGAACAGAAATGAAACCATACTGACATTAAGCCACACCAGTCTTCTCAAAAAAAAAAACCCCACTTGTGTGTCATATATACATATAAACAGTGTGCAAATCCATCTCCTTTTCTCTGATAAGAGGATCAATACTAGCACAAAGTGGTCTTTCCATCTAGGACAGAGTGTTGAATCCTTAAGGAATGCCTTCTGAGGATCCCTTTGCAAGCCTCAACATGAGAGAAGCGGTGCTGCTAAAGGCAAATCAGGAGCTACACTGATAGCTTAACAGAAGGTGCTAAAACTTAGAGACCACAAAAAGCTTTCCTAATCTGTTAACAGTTTAAAAACAGGAGGATGAAAAAAGCAAGTTTAAGCACATTATGGTCTCTTACATTCACCCTAATTCTTTCACTGGAACTTTGCTTCTTTGAGATTTTGGAGCCCGTGTACACTTGCAGAGAATGCTTTTGGTGAGTCAAAGTTTTTCAGACTAAAAAGTAAAAAAATAGTGACTGAGTTTGATGGATTTTAGACTGGAATGTTAATTTCTTGCAAACAAAATTAGTAACACAGAACAGTAACTCAGTAAAGGAAAACACAATAATGTATTCAAACTCACAGCAAATGGTAATGACAGAAATGAGAAATAATTAAGAAAACTTGCACGTATGTAGAGATATGTACACACACAAACACAAAATCTTTTATGTAATTTTCCAGTACTTACGATAAGGGTAGTAGTCTTCGGTTGCATAAATTTCAGCCTCATCCCTATACAGCTGGTAAGTAAGCCTGTGAGAGTTTGGAGAGTCAGGGGGACTCCAGGAAAGATTGATTACAGAGGAATTGAGAATTTCTCCTGTAGGAGGTGGTTGCTGGAATGGAGCTAAAACATACACAAAATCAGAGGATGTAAAAATGAAGGTAATCAATAATAAATTTAATTTAAACAACAAATTTAAATAAAACTGCGAAGAGACAGCTGAATTTTCTTCAAAGAAAAACCATCAAGTAAAGATACAGTTACTCAGAAAATACATTAACAGACTAAACTGATTCATCCAAATTCTCTCCAAAAAAGCTTTTTAACCAAGTACATGAAAAAAATTTTTACAATTAAAAAAGTGACAAACTTAATTTCATTTTGCCCCAAATTAAAGAAAGTACACTAGTTTTCCAAACATTTTTTTTTTTTGGTCAAAACCTCTATAAAACAGGGACCTGTTTATCTGGCCACATTATTGAAGTCTTTATTTTTTCCAGATGATTCATTCCACTTTAGCAGAGGCCAGCTATAACTTTCTCCATTAAAATAAAAATGGAAAGTCCAACTAACCACATTTTTTACTGAAGTGTTACAATAAGCCTAATTAATTAAATGAAAAAAAAAACAAAAAAAAAAAAAAA
>VZRU01016781.1:350563-382037 GCA_013398155.1 Pedionomus torquatus | reverse complement strand
AAAAAAAAAAAACAAAAACCAAAACAAAAACAAAAAAAAAAACCACAAACAAACATTAATTTGAAAGACATGCTTTTAAGACCTAACATCCACTTACTTTTACTGCAGCCAAATAGGTTGTGGACATCCAAATTACTAGCATCGGGAACACAGTTGTCACATTTCAAGCCAGTTACAAATTGTTTACAAACACACTGTCCAGTAACAAGATGACAAGTCCCACTAATGGCTCCTGCAGGATGACAATTACAGTGCTGACATCTACAAACAAAAACAAATCAAGGAAGTGATCAAAACACATTAACACTCCAGTTAAGCACAATAGGGTTTTCTTTAAAGTATTCTCGGGTAACATAATTTAAAAAATCATAAACAGTTCAGTAGCCTGAGACACAGTAGAAAATCTATTAGCCTGATAAAAAAAAGTAACTTGAGAAAGGGTGCCCCTTATAAAAAGAAATATTAACATCTCAATGCCAGAATAGCATTCTAATTTAGAAAAAAAAAAAACCTGCTTAGAATTAAAGAGCTTTTATATATATATTGACCCAAATGCAAATGGGATAATAATGTTTGGTAATAATCACGTTATGCACTCAGTCCTGCTACACTTACTCACACAACCTTTCTTGCAGAGCAGTAGACTTCAGTGATACACGCATAACCGGTTTCATATGTTTCTGCACAAAATACTCAACCTTCTAACTCAGAGGAGACTAGGCATTTGTTGCAAAAGAAATCAATTAGTAATTTCTTGTCTATAAAGGCAACCTGAAGTTGAAAAAGTAACATGCTGCGAATAAAGGATAATGAATGGAGACAAAAAGTGGTAGGCAAATCCCTCAGATTAAAACAGTGAAAGGAAAAAAATAGCAGAAATATGAATATTATAACAGAAAGCAATTTTCTTTGCAGCCTAATGGGCAAAACTGAAAAAAAAAATAAAAAGAATATTTAAATAATCCGTAAATTAAATTATTTTTAATTAAAAAGAACAAAAAAAAAATAAAGCATTGGTATCACACAAATACCACATTTCAATTCTGTAAATATCTAGCATCAGTAGAATACATCCAGGATTAATTTATGCTTTGCTTTTGCATATTAAATCTCTTGTGATCAACTTGTTTTTCACTATTTTTCCCCACTGACATTCGTTTATAGCAGGGACACCATGTCAGATTATGCAAATATTCAGAGACTCAGATCATCTCAGAAATTAAGCAAGTCAGTTTTTTCCTTACTGCAAATACTGTTATGCTACCCCATGCATTGGTAGTCATAACAGAAAGACAACAATTACAAATAAAACTTTGCACTTCCAATTCTAATTTCACTATATTTTAATTGCTGGACACTAAAAGGGTTTTGAACAAAACATGGAGTGGGAGAAATGTGGAATGGTATGGTGTGGCTAAGAAATCTATACTTCACCTGCTTTGCCCTGAGCTGGAAAACTCTGATTCTTAGGCATAAGCAACATCAGCCTTGAGGGAATCTCAAATTACTCCAGATGCCAAGTCCCAAGATGATGAAGCAGCAAAAGACCTTGGAGAAGCCCAAGGGAGAGACAGTAATGTCACATCCCAGTTGGTCTGCGAAACTTAAGACTAGACAAGAGTTGTTGATTTTCATTTGGCTGATTTGTCCTTGGCCAGTTTCACCAAATCCGGGGAAACAGGTGGTGATGCCTTTACACAAGTTACTTTGCCACTTTCCCAAGTCATCACCATCACCTTGGTCTATCTCTTTCTAGCTATATGAAAGCAGAAATAAAAGTGAGTTCAGTCATGCTTTAGCTATTGGCTTTTAAAGGCAAAGGAGAGAGGGGGGGAAAGGTGGAAACTGTTTTCACATTAGGACACTAAAATTCAGGTCAATAATCAGTGAAATAGACATTAAATGTGACAGATTTTTAAACAAGTTTAAGCAAACTCTTCACATACATTTTCTGTCCATCACAGAGCTCTCTGTATTATAGTTCCTTTACAGCAGCTCATGCTGTGTGATCTCCTGGGTCAATTCAACACCCTTAAAAAGGCTGATAAAAGCTAAAGCTGAAAAATAAGCTGCAAATTTGTTTTATGGACTAATATCCTTCTGGGAATAAATAAAATGCATTCTGTCTTGGAAGCCACTATACTGTAGTTTGCTCTCTTTTATAGGCAAGAGAAAAGGGCAATTTTTTCAAACTGTATTAAGTCTTTTCATCTGTAGACAGTGCATCCAAATCTCCCTTCAAATAGAGGTTTTGTTTAGACTATTTAAATGTCATGACTGAAAAAATCAGTCTAGTTAGATAAAAAACAAAACAAAACAAAAAACCCAAAGACAGTATTTTCTCAGTAAGACAGTACTTTATTATTTCATAATTTCATTACATGTACATATTTAGTACATATTTGTTGGGGGTGGGGTGGGGGGTTGCTAACAAAACTGTCTCAATAAGTAAGGAGTAAAAGACAAGCTTCTCTTTCTGCTTCTGTATGTTACTGCACCCCTTATGAATAAAGGTCTCCTGAGTATTCCAGTTTTCATTATCATTCACACGAGACAATCAAACCCATGTGCACGTACAGTCACAGCACTCAGTGCCTGGCAGGGTGGGGCTGCTGCTCTCTGCTTGTTGCATTTTCTTCTAGGTAAAGTCTGGGCTCCCTACCTCCACCTATACTGAATCAGGCTCCAGATCCTGCAAACAACAGCATACACGACATCATATTCTGTTCCAGAGGATCACAAATTTTATTTGTGTCATCACATGCATAATTTTCTTAAAGTGTTCAGCAGCAGGAATGGCCTCGTTGCTATGTGTAGTTCATGCTTTTCAGTCAGCATTAAGGATTCAGTCAATTAAAGATTTTTTTAAAAAATAACTAGTTTTTTGAAACTTTTAATCATGTAAGAAATATTTTCAGCATTTCTGTTAAATGCTACTTTTTCAAGATACTCTGAGTCAAATACATTTGAGTTTTATTAAAACAGAATTATATATAATCAAGGAAAACAGACTTTTAAAACACGGAAAGAGAAACGTCAGGCCAAGATGAATTGCAATATTGATTTTGTGAGGATAAATGGTTTTTGTAATATTAATATAGAGAAACCTTTATTACATTGACTCTCTAGGTGCAGCTAGAGCCTTTCCAGCAATCTGTTTAAAATCTTCATTTTTCATCCTTATGGGAAAACCTCACTTGCTAAATGGATTTCATAAACAGTAATCTGTCAAGACATATATATATAGATAAACAATTTGTGATGTTCATTGACCAGTTCATTATAGTAAACAATACAGAGGTAAAGCATTTCAAATGCGTACCAAAGCCCACGATGATTATAGATCTGTTCAGACCACTGCAAACAAGCAGTGTTACTAATTCTTTAATTACCAAGGAAATTTTCCTGCTTCATAAACCAAAATGAATTTAAAACAGGAGCAAATGTTCCTGCTTTATCTCAAAACATCACAAAATAAATCAGTTCACATGTACACTCGTCAGAGTGGGAAAATTTTAAAGCCTCACAGTCTCTGTGTGTCACAACTTTTGCTTTGTTTCTGCTTTTGTGCCAAGACAGACACATCTTTGCCACTACAGATAACTCACAGCCCTTCTGTTCTGTAACCACAGTCCTTAAAAGGTACTTGGAGTAAGATGGTTTAACTGACTTTGCAACTTTGTAGAGAAAGAAAAAGCATATTGCTCTTTCAAAGAAGACATTATTAGTTAAAGAAATGGATTAAAATAGATTAACAAATAAAGACTTGGTTTATTGTTTGCAGTGGATAAATGGAGCAGAGGTATGTTGCCCAAGTAGATGATAACCAAAAGGAAGCCAAGCATATGCAACACAAGTTAATCATGTTAATGTGCTACCAGAGCAGTCTTCAATACTGTGGTAAGGATTAAGTAGTATTAAGGCATTAAAGCTAACTCTGACTCAAATTCCAGAACTCTAAGAACTTTCTGTCTTTACAACAAGATCTAGATCTAGCTAATTCTAGATATTTCCACAACTCTGAATTTCAGAAAACAGCTCAAAATGCAGGTAATTGAATGCCAATAGTTCAGGAAAGATATTGCTTAACACAGAAACAAGCTTCTCCATCACCTGCTGAAACGGGGGGGGAGGAATCTATTCCAAGTAATTAAAAAGATAATTAATAATAAGGAAAATATATTTAAAAGGGAACTCTAGTATTACACAGATTTTATTCCTCACCATTAAAAGTGACAGGAAGTGAAAATAGGAAGTCCTTATTCCTACAAATTACTTTATGGCCATTAGCAGATGCCTCTGTGACCCGCAACAGTAAAAAATAATTTTAAAAATCACTAATGAGTGACAGTGACATAAAAGTTAAAGTGAAAAATCTGCAGAATAATGTCAAATATATGTCAAATATATGCAAGACTGCACTGATAATCAGTGCCTAAAAGCGTGCCTACCCCACACTAGCTGGGGAAGAGGAGCATTGGGAGGGGAACATTGTACAGATTTTGTTTCTTCCTGTGGTTTGTGGTTTGGGGTTTTTTTAAAGGCAAAAAATACTACATATAACAAAACAGTTTAACATCATCAGTCTGCATGAAAATATGATAGCATTAGAGCTGTGCAATCTTTCTGGACAATATTTAAAAGGAAATTGAGATTGTGGGGATTAAGCAAGAAAGATGATCCTGGAAAAGAAAGATAGAGCAATAGTTGGAATAACAATGCACTTTCTATAGATAATTTTTCCCCTTACATTCCAGGGAATATATCCATATAATTTCAGTGTACCTACAGGCCCCAGGCTATACTAGATAAACAATTTACCCTGTGGCACATAACTAAATGCTGAAAAAGAATACACTGCTTCAAAGAAACAGATTTTTAAGAGGAAAGGTGCTGTGAGTATTTCTACCGCTGCTGATAAAAGACATTTAGAAATGCACTTTTTTTTTTTTTCCCTTAGAATATCTTCCTGAGATCTTCAAAAGCATTCATCGGGTATAAGAATGGCACATTATCTCTATTATAATAGTCAATTATTAACACCTCAATAACCACCCCATCTGACTGAAGTTGCAGAGGAAATCTAGAGAAAAAGCTATAACATTAGATAGCATTAGCATCATACAGCTTTCGTGTTGTTTTTACCTAAATCTGCGGTAAAACTTTTATTTCCTTCAGGTCCTGGAATCACAGAGGGTTGTATAACATACCACACGTTATACAGAGTGCACACATGAATTGAAAGGAGGATTAATGTAACTAGAGCACATTTTTTCATTGTCACTAAACCTTTGAATGAGCCACTATAAGAAAAATATAGCGAGGAGGTTGTAAGCGACCTGCAAAAAGGAAACACTCACCTCCCTGTGACAGAGTCAAATCCAAAATACAGTTCTTTGCAACGTTCACATGTCTGTCCTGCTACAGAGGCATCCTGGCAAAGACATTGGCCAGTTAGTTTATCACAGAACTGATTCACTGAACCAGCTATGTGGCACAGGCATGGCAGACAACTAGTGACACTGGATGGAGAAAAATAAAAACCTGGAAGAGAAAGGGATTTTGAGAATAGGCAATATGTAAAAAGCAAACACAGTAAATTATTACTAACTTGTGTATAATTGAGATTGAAACAACAGAACCAAAGCTTAGGTAACACACACATCAACTCAAATACAGCAACATAATTTTTCTGCAGAGCTGAGCTTCTCAATTTTCTCATTGACACTCTGTAAAGCTATTATTCTTCCTCCAGTTGCCAACCCTGATTTTTTTATTCTCTCTATTCAGACTTTATTTCAGACAGAGCAAATGCAAAATAGGAGGAGTACATTAACTATGGGAAAGTAAAGATACAAGGACATGAGAGGTACTAACAAATGCACTACAAGCAGGAGAAACAAAATATATGAGAACAGACATTTGTCCATTTTAGACTGGGATCTCATTTCTGACAATGGCCAGCTGCAGAAGACAAGAAATGCACGTTTTCTTTAAAAAGACTCAAATATATATATATATATTTCTCAACCAAGCTTAATCCTTAAAACATGATGATGTTTCTTAGGAAAAATTACATTTGATGAGCGTTCCCAGCTCTATGTACAAAATATATTTTACTCCTCAATGTAGAGCTTGTATCCTGCACAATTACTTTTACAGAAACTAGTAAACTGATGAAAAAAGTTACTTATCTGTTATTAAAAAGCTTTCATTCTGAATCCTATCACTTCCAATTATGAACTGGAGCATTCATTTGACCGTATAGTGTATTTAGTATATTTCTACTATAGTATCTTTCATCCTATTTCCCTCATACACCATCTTTATCTTTGTAAATCTCTAACACATTACTGACAACTACAGTTTACATAGAGTTTATACACCTCTAATCTGGTCATTAAAGAATTTACCCATTATTACAGCCTCGCCTGAAATTCCAAACAAAAGAGCTTTTACAAACATTTTTTTAATGATCCTGTATGACTTCCATAACCTATTTTGCAAATAGACTTCTTCTATTCATAATAATTCCTATACATCTGATCAGAAGATGATTCAAGTAATGGCATAGTAATAAGAAATATAATTATAAAATTTTCCAAATGTATTTTCTCTTTTTACCTGTATGTTTGACTAGCTTTTTCAGTTTGTTTGTTTTTTTTTTTTTTAATTGGTATTTTTTTGGAGCGGTATGGTTGATTAAAAACATAGCAATGTAATGAAAGTTCTACAAATGATGAATGATGGTGACGCAGTATTAACTGGCACTGGTCAACCGCAAGAACCCGTCTTTGAACACTAGTCCTAAGAGAGGGCTATTGGTAAGAGTTTCTACCTCTATCAGCTGGTTGCTGTTAATTATTATTGCACAACTTCAGCAGAAGAGTTTCAAGTGTTACCCAGATAAACAGTACTTGCACTGGCTTCTCTAGACACTTTCCCTCTCTCTTCAGATATAAAGTTCAATCAATTTCTTGTTAGTCATGTTCTCAGTTATCCAATCTTTTTCACTGTCCAATAACTTCCTAATGTCCTGCTTTATTATAAAGAGCCCAAAATTGTATCGTAACATGTCACAGCGCCCAAGGCCTTATTATTTATTTTGTCTTACAAGAGATGGCTTTATATATACACCCCTAGGGTGGTATTCTCTGTCTTCGCAGCAGTGTTGCACTGTGAGCTCATATCCAAATAGCAGAGGAACTAAACAAACCGAAAACATTAGAATTTTACTGCTCAAATCTTTGTTCAAGTTTAGCCTCTGGTCCTCAGTGAGATAAATCTCAAGTGGACAGTGAAGTGATATCAGTCTCCAGTTAACATACACTCACATCATAAAAAACCATGCTGTTGGCACTTTATTCCAGAGAGGCCCCGAACCGAGCCACCACAGAGACTGAATAGCTTGAAGTTATTAGTGAGGCAGCATGTATTATCTCACACTACAGTTGTCTGCGCAGTACAGTGCCCATCCTGTGCATAAATAGAGGAGACCATTTCCCAGCAATGTCACTCTTGAGCACAATGAACAACTCCACTCAAAGAACGTAACAGGAAGATAGGAAACAAGTTTCAGCCTGGACTCCTGCAGAAGGTCAAAGCACTTCTTCAGGACCAAGTTTAGCGTTGCAGTAAATAATAAGCACTCAAGTTAAACCAGATCCCTGTCCATCTGAAATTTTGCATTAAACTAATGTCTAAGAAAAGAATACAGCAGGCAAATAAACACACCTCCAGGTATTGAATCCATTTTAGCTGGGCAGAATCAATCATTACAGCATGAATTGGTTTTGTCATAGCAGTGAAATTCATAATTATAAAGAATCCATACCTTAATGTTAAACATCCTGGTGCCCCTAATGTTATATTACCTAAACTGCTGTAGAGCAGTGAAGGATTTGATACGATATTTTTATGATAATCTTTTAGAAATGTTCTAAAAGTTTAACTAAGTTTCTGGATACCACCAAAATTATCTATTTTTCCAGAAGTAGCAAGTAAAAATTTTTTTTCAAGTAAAAGTGAGAGACAGGGAAACAGGAGAAAGTCCTTCCCCCAATTAATTTATAAATAAATTAACATGATTAAATGTAGACAAAGAGAAAAGAAACAAATTCAAATATTACAAATTCATATCGTTTGTCATAACCATTATTATTATTTACTTCCACCACCTAGAATTTGGCAGGAAAGAGTAAGAAACAACTTAATGCAAGCTTAATTTACAGCAAGGTTAGAAGGGCTCATAAAAGTTGCTTTATGAAGGATCCACTGTTGTATAATAGAGCCAATTTCCAATTTTAAGACAGCCACTGCAAATCTCTACAAGATCTATGTATATAACTGGTATTATGCTTATTCTTTTTCAGGTTTTTTTCCAATTCAGCCATAAATGATCACATTTGTCAATCAAACATAGATTTCTAAAGGAAGAATGAAAGTCACAGCAAAGTAGTCAACCTCCTTTTTAATCATAGTCTGACTATTTCTTCCCCTGTATCAGCTCATGAAAAATGAACATGTGAACAATTCCTTAGCACTGTTACACGCTTACCAACTATGAAGGTAATTCTCATTTCTTAACCACAGTATCTGCCTCAAAATATGCTAACATCACCGATAATGTTGTCACAACATACTTCATGTTTTTCTGGCCAAGAAGAGAGATATTACAGACACAAAAAAAATCACAATTGGTGCCTGGCCACACACCCTACACGTGGGTGTAACATTTTTTCCATACTACTCTATGAAAAACCGTGGTCACTGAGTAAAGAACTTATAAAATGCCTTTTTTTTTTTCTTTTGTATCATGCTAAAAAGAATATTTTATATGAAGTGCCTATAGGAGCTCACACTGGGATCAACACTAAAATGTTAGTGAAAGTACCATAGTACGCTGTGCTACACTAAGAGCAACACAATGCTTTTAGAGTGAAAAGGATTTACACTTTCACTTGCAGAAGAGAGCTCAGTGTTCAGCATGTACATGCTTACACTTATTACTTAGAAAATGTAAAAGTAATTCTTACAGGAATACTTTTTTTTTTTTTTTAATTTTTAACAGGAACTATTGTACAAGTATTCCTTTGAGTGCCATGCAAGCTTTTCTACAAACCAGTCTGTTCATACTATCAATTAAACCTTTTTAAACCATTTAGTTCTGCATAAACCCTGGCCTTTCTTTTTCAAGGACAAGGGCGGTCACTGACTTGGGAAGCCTTGACATCACTCCTCTGCCGATCTCTGATTAAGTGGCTGCTATAAAGGGTTAGCAGGTCAAATAGCACTGGAGGAGGAACTAAGAAACACAGAGCGCTGCCTTATTTATTAGTATATGTATCTAAAATAATTTAAATGAAAGTATTTTTAAAAATACTTAATGGAGGTTAAGCAGCTTTTTTAACCTCTGTTCAAATTATTGAATGGCATATTAAAACCAATGGAGCTATAATGTACCTTTTAATGTGACCTGCTACTTTAATAAATTGCACATGTATTTAACTTGAACTAAATCTATCTGTTCAATATTATTACTAAGGGTAGGTTAATATTACCTATAGTTTCACATTCTCCACTTTTTAAAACAAAAAAAAAAAATCAAAATACAACTACAAAGTTTCTCACTTATAATTTCAACTCCATTTTAGTAACATGGTACAACAGCTTGAACTGATACGTAGCAATTGCAGTATTACCTAATGTCAGGGCTGAACTGTAAGCAGTCCTTGTGAAAGCAAGCACATCCTCACCAGAGCAAGACAGGTGAATGCTTTTTAAGTGGCCTGTTTGCCAGTCTCAAAGTTTAAGCAACCATCTCTTTACCTCCTGCCATGCTCAGCTTTATGCATGAAGTGCCCTTCTTGAAGAGCTTGCACTCTGCCTTCCAAACCCAGAATTTTCATAGAATCATAGAATTGCCTTGGTTGGTAGGCAGCTCGTCTAGTCCAACTATCAACACAACACTGACAAAAAACATCACTAGACCATAGCTCTAAGCACTATGTCTACCTGTCTTTTAAATACCACCAGGGATGGTGAGTCAATCACCTCCCTGAGTGGCCTGTTCCAATGCTTAATATCCCTTTTCGGTGAAGAAATTTTTTCTAATATCCAATCTAAACTTCCCCTGTTGCAACTTGAGGCCACTTCCTCTGGTCCTATTGCCTGTTACCTGGGAGAAGAGACAAGTCCCCACTTCTGTACAACCTCCTTTCAGGTAGTTGTAGAGAGCGATAAGGTCTCCCCTCAGCCTCCTTTTCTCTAGGCTAAACAATCCCAGCTTCCTCAGATGCTCCTCATAGGACTTGCTTTGCAGACCTCTCACCAGCTTTGTTGCCCTTCTCTGGATATGCTCCAGCACCTCAATGTCTTTCTTGTAGTGAGGGGCCAAAAACTGGACACAGTACTCAAGGTGGAGCCTCACTGGGTCCAGGTACAGGGGGATGATCACTTCCCTAGTCCTACTCACCACGCTGCTCCTGAGACAAGCCAGGATGCTGTTGGCCTTCTTGGCCACCTGGGCACGCTGCTGGCTCATGTTTAGCCAGCTGTCCACCAGCACCCCCGGGTCCTTTTCCACTAGGCAGCTTTCCAGCCACCCTTCCCCAAGCATGTAGCATTGTTTGGGGTTGTTGTGACCCAAGTGCAGGAGCCAGAACTTGGCTTTGTTGAATTTCATACCATTTGCCTCCACCCATTGATCCAGTCTAGATATCTCTGCAACACCTTTCTACCCTCAAGTAGGTCAACACTCCCACCCAACTTGGTGCAGTCTGCAAACTTACTCGAAGGTGCACTTGATCCCCTTGTCCAGAACACTGATAAAGATATTTAAAAGGACTTGCCCCAACATTGACCTCTGAGGAACACCACTCATGACAGGCCACCAACTAGATTTAACTCCATTCACCATCACTTTCTGGGCCTGGCCCTCCAGCCAGTTTCTACTCAGCAAAGGGTATTCCCATCCAATCCATGGCCAGCCAGTTTCTCTAGGAGAATTCTGTGAGAAACTGTGTCAAAAGCCTTACCAAAGTCTAGATAAGCAACATCCACAACCTTCCCTCACCCTCCAAGCAAGTCATTTTGACATAGAAGGAGATCAGGTTTGTCAGGCAGGACATGCCTTTCACAAACCCATGCTGATTGAGCCTGATTGCCTTCATTTGCCACATAATGACACTCAGGATGATCCGTTCCATGACCTTCCCAGGCACTGAGGTCAGACTGTCAGGCCTATAGTTCCCTGGATCATCTTGCTGGCCCTTCTTGTGGATGGATGTCACATTTGCTAGACACCAGTAAATTGGGACCTCCCTGTTTTTCAGGACTGCTGGTAAATGATGCAAAGTGACTCAGTGATCACTTCTGCCAGATCCCTCAGTACCCTCAGGTGGATCCCATCTGGTCTTGTAGACTTGTGTATGTCCAGGTGTTGGAGCAGGTCCTTCACTATCTCCCTTTGGAATATAGGGGCTTCACTCTGCTCCCCTTGCTTATCTACTAGCTCAGGGGTCTGGGTAATTGGGGAAAAACTGACTCTACTGCCAAAGACTGGGGCAAAGAAGGCATTAAGTACCTCAGGATTTTCTTCATCCTTTATCACTATGTTACCACCTTCATCTGTTAAAGGATGGAGATTCTTCTTAGTTGTCCTTTTGTTACTAAAATATTTATAGAAACTATTTTTATTGTTCTTAACATCCAAAGCTAGGTTAAGTTCTAGCTGGGCTTTGGTTCTTCTAGCTTTCCCCCTACATAGCCTTACAATATCTTTGTAGCCTTCCTGAGTGGTCTGCCCCTTCTTCCAAAATCCATAAACTTCCTTCCCCCCCCCAAAGCTGTAACCATTACCAGGATAGCTGCTGTGCATCAAACTATGCTAGCTTACCTCTTTACTTCTGACCTCTTATTTAGTCAACAGAACATGATAATTTGTATATTGTCTGGAAGAAATAGGCCTAACTTTATTTTGGGCATACTAAAACTGCAGTAATGACACAAATTATGCAACATCTGGTAACAGAATAAATATGTGATGGTGATCAAGACATTAACACTTCCTTCTCACTCACACAGTTAGGAAGAAATGCAAAAATAATTAATAACTTAAGTCAGAAATGTGTCAGACACAAAGCTGCCTAAACATGTATTAAAACTGCAGGAACTATGATGATATCCAACAAAGCAGAATTTACTACATTGAATAGATTGCCTTCCAATTTCCTTACCTGGTTTACACTCATTACACCTTCTCCCCTGACGCTGAGGCAAACAGGTACACTGTCCAGAAATGTGGTCACAAACTGTTCCTGCCAATGTGCCCAGAGAATCACAGTCGCAAGGCTGGCACCCAAGGAGGTTGCTCGTGCTGAGGTTGTACGTGTGAAGCATGCACTGACTGCACTGAAGGCCAGTTACACCAGCTTTGCAAGGACACTGTCCTGTTGATTTGTCACAAAGCAGAGAGCCATTTACTGTACCTGCTTTATCACAGTTACATGGCAGACAAACAAAGGAATGATTTTCCTGTACTTTGTGGTAGCCATCCAGGCATTCGTCACATTGTCTTCCTCCAATATTTGGTTTACACGCACATTGCCCTGTCTTCACATTGCACACAGTTCCAGAAAACGACCCTGCAACGTTACATTCACAAGCCTTACAACCAGTTACATCCAGCCCGTAAAAGTTCTCCATGCAGGTGTCGCAGTGAAGCCCTTTCACTCGTTCTTTACAATTGCACTGCCCGGAGAGAGGGTTGCAGAATTGGTTCACTGAGCCGTGGCTGTTGCACCAACAAGGCTCACATCCATCTTCATTAGAATATCTGAGAGCTTTAAATCCAAAATTGCAAGTATCACACCTAAGACCTGAAAAGAGAAAAGGTATTAATAGAAAAAAAAAAAAAAAGCTAAAAAGATATTGATTTCAATTTTTTAAAAAAGCATAAGTATACTACACTTAGGGGAAAAAAATAAATAAAAAGGAAGGGACTAAATACTCTTTCACCAGCATAATTAACAGGAATGACAGGGCTGCACAAATCAATGGAATAACAGTGGCATCTCCAAAACCTGTTTACTTTTCCAATTTGTTTCAGAAGTGATGCATTTCTGCTGGCTTCTCAACACAATTTAAGATACTTCTGCAAGAGATTCTTTGTAACATTTCTAAGACAAACCAGAATTAATCTCTTTGTTCCCCAGAACAGCACCTGTTGCACAATCAATGCTTACATGAACTCTTTACTCTGTATTGTAGAAATGCAATATATAGTGAATTGCACTGGACTCTCAATCTGTTCTGGTATTGGGTTTCTCTATTATATGGAACATATTACATATACATTTGAATAACACAAGTTAGACTAATTATGATGAATGATTCACTTAATAAACACTATGGTTCAGTTTTAACATTGATTACATTTATGTTGGTGTTTATCGTTAGCCCTTACTGGAAGCAGAAAATGTTTCTCACAATCCAAAATGAAATATTTCTATCTAAATATATGATTTAGTTAACTCCTGCAGTACATTAAAATCTAAACTGTTTTCTTCATACCTCATTCTGCAGTTTTATTAGCTTTGTTTTCTAAGTCATCACTTGCTTTATCCCTGCCCCAAGGGATGGCATTTGTATTTTAGTTCATAAAATGTACATTACAAGAAAGCAAACTAGATTATTATATGAAAAATGCAAATTCACAGTTATATATTTTCCCTTGCAAGGGGAAAACCATTCACTATGCAGCCATCACTTAATTGTTGCATCCAGAAAAATATAAATACAGTGGTCTGGCAAAAAATATTGTCGCCATTTAAAAAAAATACAAAACCATATAAAAATATATCTAGCAACTTACATGTAGAAAAATAAAACTAAAAATGGTAGGAAATGCATTATACATATGGATAAAAACTCAAAAACTCCAACAGAAGGCAAGTTCCTTTAACAGTGATGAATGACTCACCTAAGGCATATCATTTAATTTCAATAAGGAAAATAAAAAAGGACCACTATTGCTGCAAATTTTAAAAATAACTGTATTGTTAACAAGAATTATGACTCATTTTGAACTATTAAAATTGGTCTACATGGATTCATATCATATCAGTTTTAAAAATATGCGCAGTGCTTATTTGAATACGCCATACATATTCCTGACAGGTAATCTATTCCTAACGATACTGAGGAAGGCCTACAGGGCATCACATTCAATGTTAACAAGTACAGGGGAGTTAGCACGCTTGGCATTTAATTCACATTCTTCTACCTTTTTATTCTAGATGAATGACCTACTTTAATAAAATTATTGGTGCTAATGTATTTTACTGGTGATAGAATCATTAGTAAGATTTAACAGTTGTGTTAACTCTAACACTTCATGTTTCATAACACCAGAGTCCATAGTTGCATTTTTCTGTTATCGTGCTTGTTTAAATAGATAAAATGGCAATAGACTGATTGCTCTAAAAAACAAATGAGAAATCCAAAGAGGAAAGCTCCTTGTTAAAGTTTGCTGCACACATTCCAATATAAAGAGGCTTATTTACAATTGGTTTAGAAAACAAAAAAATGAGAATTCACCCTGGAAAAAAATAGGTTTTTACCCTGCAAACTAACACTTGCATAATTACAGCCCCCTCACCATAGCTGCAGATATATTTCCAGAAAGCATAGGTTTACACCTTTTTACTTTTTTTTTTAATATTACTACTTGGAAATAAACATATAGCGAAAATAAAAATAATTATTGTTTTCATAAAAGACGTGAAAATCAGACTGTGCATTTCTTGTATACCAAACTCCCACACCAAGTTACGGTTTTCACAGATGAAAATGTGAAATGTTGGCAAAGAATGTATAATTAAGAATGCTCTGACGTCCTTTTTATCGAATGTAAAGAGGAGTTTTAAGATGCAGAGAGGTTATATTTTACTCTTAGCACTGCTTTCATTGTATGGAAAACACAGGTACTTGGCATTCCACAGGGAATGGAGCACAGGCTTGCGTCTGTTTAGAGTTATTTTCATTTCTTTGTTGTTATTTTGTATTTGCTTTTAGAAATTAGAAGAAAGAAGAAACAAAGACTCACAATATTACAAATAAGTCAATATTCACCAGTCAGTGAGACTTCTTAATTAACATCGTTAATACAGCCTACAACCATGGTTAGGTAAAGAAAAAGAGATTACTTACTAATTGTGTTAATAACAAAGCAGAAAATCTTTTTTTTTCTTTTTTTTTTTTTTTTTNTTTTTGAGACATATGTATAGTCTGAGGCATGTACAGTTACCATGCAAGGCTCACTTTATCAGGAAATTCTCCTTGCATAATATTCCCATACATCAACATTTCAAAGTGTATTATATATACTGTGTATTTTGGGCACTTGATAAATTTTGTCCTTATGTGGCTGTGGCTCCCCTCAAATATGCTGGAAGTAATAAATTGCTATAATCAAATCTAATTTCTGAAAAATACCTGTGGGAGTAACAAACAAAAAAGCAAGTCTTGTAAAAAAATGATAAATAACACAGAAGGTAGCAGTTTATTATAATCAGCTTGGCATTGAATTACAAAATTAAAATTATGTGGCCCTTGATAACTAACCCTAGCTATGTACATGATCTGTGGAATTATGTTGACTTACTTTGCATTTCATAGGAACAGTTCAAAGAAATATAATAGAAAAAATGGATAGATTTATCACAAAGGGCCCTGTAGCACAGAATATTTTGCGAAAAAAATCCATTTATTTTGCTCTATTAAGAAAACTAGCAAGGAAACGATTTGCTTAGAACTCATTAAGTATAAAACATTTTGAAAAAGCGTTAATTTCCTAAAAGAAACATCTATGCAGTAAGCAAATTACATTATTTCTGTGACTTATTAGTATGGAGCTGTGTAAGCTAACGTAGCTATGCCATAAAGAAACTTCTAAAGGGTTGATTAAACTAAGCTTCAAGCTGTAGTTTGATAGAATTATTAAATTAATAGTTTTTTCAACAGTTAATTTCATTCATTTTTATAATCTGCCTTCAGCAAAGAAGTTTACTATACTTTTCATTTAGAAAACAACTGTGTTTTATTTCCAGAGATAACAAGAAAAATGGCTTCGAACTCTTGCATTACACATACCAATAACATTTGCTTTGCACTTGCACTGGCCTGAATTTTGGTGACAGGTAATATCTCCATTGACTGTCCCAGAGGTATTACAGTTACAGGGACTGCAGCCATCAGGGTTTGACTGTTGTAGATTGTAGAATCCTTGCTGGCACTGATTGCATTGTCTGCCAGACACATGTCTCTTACAATTACACTGGCCTCCAATCTAGAAAGATACAAAATATTATAGAATGATGAACATATCTATTTTTAGATGATACACTCATTAGCAACAAGAACGGGAGTATGAGTTGAGGAGGAGAAAACTGTAAATGGAACAGAAAAAAATGAGTTGGCATAACACATAGTTTTTTAATTTGTTGAGAGAGAAAAAAAGAAATATTAAAAAGAGTGTAACTATTCAATTTTTAAATAGTTTAAAAGTCCTATTTTTTTTCAAAACAGAATGAAAAAGAAAGAATTGAGTAAACAGAGTAGCAACCACTTAGAAAAAACTGCAAAGAATAATTACAAAATTGCATTGTATAAATGGTGACTTCTCTTAAAACAAAGAGAACTTTTTTTAATCAAGATTACTGCAGAGCACCTTGTCATTTTCAAAGGTCAACTTTTGAATTTTTTGTTCAGATGTTAGTTAAATAAAAATGAAGAAAGTTGAAAGATTTCCATCCTGATTACTCTTCCCTTATGAAAGAACATGACCCAAAAGCTTTCCCTCTTTGTTTTATTGTTCAGCTGGGATCCAGGTGTTCTATTTCAGGGGTGGGATATAAAGGCCCTTTCCTACTTCCTAAATGAGTTAGAGCTACAATTCAGAAGGAGCTAAGGCATCCTTTGTTGTGTCGAAGCCATGATCTGGGAATATTCGTTTAAGCTTCCCAGGAGTCCTTTAATCTTGCACAGGATGTATCTCAACTTCAAACCTCTGAAATCCAGAAAAAAAACCCAATCTCTGCATTGACCACTTTCCTATATGGTCGGAAAACTGACCAGAGGGAAAGGGCAAAGGCACAGGGATGGGGAAATGAATGGAAAAGAAGAGTCAATGCATAATACAGACAAGAGCAGGGAGTCAAAGCAACAGAGATATATGCAGGAGGTGGGAATAGGCAATAGGTTTAGGTTTCAGAATCAAGGAACAAAAGCTAACTAACTTTTCTAACTCAAGTGTTGTCTGGAATGTTTCTTTAGATGGCAGTAAAGAATTAAATTCTGTGTTGTAAGTAATTTTCTTTGGGTTGGTAGGTTTTTTCAGTGCAAATATTTATAAGTATGAAAAAGGACAGCCATTCAAAACTAATTATTCATCTACAACATCAACAGTTATAGATCCATGTACTTTTAATATAGTTCCATGCTTTTAATTAGCTACCAGAACAAAAATTTCTCTTAACAGTTGCATTTTTTCATTTTAACCCAATATGTCAGGCAGAGCTGAAACAGGAGAGTCCTATGATACTAGAGACAAAGCTCTTTGGAAGTACCACTTAAATGTTATTATCACACCCTCCAATCTACAATAAAACTCTAAGCTTTATTAATACAAGATAAAATAGAATATTTCAACATCTAATGGTAAATTCTCAGCGCAGAAAGCACTGAATGAAAGTTAGAGAAGGACGTATTCCTATTCCTTTCCTCATAAAAGGATTCTGTAGTCCAATAAAAACTCCTCAATATGCTTTCATGATAGAGATCTATTACTGATCTTTCAGCCACATTTTTCAGGGAGATGAAGATATCAAAAAAGCAAGAAACCAATATTTTATAAATAAAAGGCAAGAAAGCAGCTAGTACAAAGAGGTAGGAGTCAAGAGAACACAATAGCACAAAACACAGCAACAAAGATTTTCAAGTTATCCCCTTTTAGACTGGATTTGATCTAGATATTTAGTTTATTATAAGAGACTCAGTCATGCATCACAGCCATTCATCACAGAACTCACAAGTGAAAAGCAACTCTGAGTCTAATCCTAAATGAAGAAAAATACCTACTTTAATACGTAACTGGGAAATATTTTGTCTGAGTGATCATAGCATACTCAGATTACAAAATCGCAAGAATTATATAAACATAACACATTAGCACTCAACAAACATATAACTCATGCCCCAAAGGACTTTAAAATTACTCCAAATGCTATCACACAAAGGAAAGCAGTACATGCAAAAAGTCATCTTTAAGAAGTGGAAGTCAGATCAAAATAAGAAAGCTAAATAAGAGAAGATAGCCCCACCAAATTTTAAACCCAGAATAAGGCAATACAAAAATCAGCTTTTAACAAGCGACATACTTGTTAAATCAGCTTTTAACAAGCATGGCAGAAAAAAATATTTTTCAAAGGTCAGAAACAAAGAAAGACCACCAGAGAATCAGCGAGGGCAGTAAATACTTAAGTGATATGATTAGCACACTCAGGCTGACATCAAAATTTTTCACTAAGAAGGAAGTGCATCAGTAACAGGTTGCCCAGAGGGAATGTGGAATCTCCATCCCCAGAGGTATCAAGACTCAACCAGACAAAATCATGACTGACTGGATCCAGCACCAACAACAATGCTGCTTTGAGCTGAAGCAGATGGCCAGCTAATACTTCTACAATTCTGCGCAGCATTCAGGAAAGAGACCATAAGGAATTTCACATTGGAAGAAGTGTTACCATTCTGCACTAGGAATGGTTTTCAAGACTGGTTTCAAACCAAAATGTCAGAAGGAAAGGATTTCAGCAAAATCTCATCCATTGAAAAGTGACTACACAGAAGTCAAGAGTTCTAAATGAACTGAAATACAAAATCTCTGAGTTATTAATTGCTTAAGTCAACCTCAGTAAAAGAGGAATAAAATTATGAAAGTTATATCAATCTCCTTAACAGCCAGTAAGGAAGCTTCTGAGATCTACAGGCTAGAAGCCTTTTTCTGTACAGAGCAAATCAATAGAAACAAAAACACGAGCTCGATATATTGAAGAAGCCTGATGGGGATTTTGCCAAAAAACTCATGCTTCATGATTCCACTGCATTTCTTTAAGTCGGTAATATCTTGAAATATCACATATACTGAACCAAATGGATGATCAAAAAGTCAAATTAATTTCTAAATGAAGAAATACAAACTTGACACCTGGAGAAAAACAGTGCTGACTATAGGCAGATAGTGATGAGTCAAAAATTAGCTATTATCATTCAAGAAAGGAACTGTTAAAGCTGCTCCATTCCCCCTAAAAATCATTTGAAAGCTCTGGGGCAGTTAAAAAGGCAATACAAATAATGGAACTATTAGAAAAGGGACTGAAAATTATATGGAAAATGTCATTCTGTCATAAAAATCCATTGGGTATCAACATTTTGCACAATTTGTATATCTGGTTACCCTCACTAAAATAAAAAAGTTGCAGAGTGAGTAGATAAAGCAAAGATATAAATGAAGAGACAAAAAAAAAAAAAAAAAAAAAGACTTTCTGGTTTGGAAATAGATGAATAAGAAGAAGGGAATAACTGTCTATAGAATAATGAATGGCTTACAGAATGAATATTCATTATTTCTCACAGTATAAGAAGGAAAGAACACCCATGAAATTATCAGAAAGCAATCTTAAAAGAATGAAAAAGTACTTTTTCTATACACTTCAAGTGTATAGAAAAAAAATACTTGGTTTTGAAGTGCACTAAAAAATAAGTTAAATTCCATACATGGACACCAAACATGACAGTTCAGATGAAACCCCTGAGTTTGGCTCAAGTAGACCCAAACCCTTAAATAACTGCAATCTAGAAGAGTATTATCACAGAAGAAGCATGCTTCTTAACACCAGCTTCTATCAGAGAGGATACTGTGTTATATTAAAGCCTCATTTCATCCAGTATGGCTATTCTTACCAAATATATGGAAACCCAAGTCTAATTGTGAACAGATGGCAGCTATTTCCTGATGCAACACGGGAAATGTGTAGATTACTGCATGCTAAGAGACACAAAGAGCACCAGTATCTTCAGCAAAATTTGAAGAGTCAAGCTATGACAAGAAGCAATAACTTCCATCAGTTGCAGAAAATGGATGTTCTCAGCTTTCTCTTAATAGTGTAAAAGATTATTCCAGAAGAATAAATGCGACTCTTCAGAATGAGGAAGAAATATCTGGCCAGCTGAAGAATACAATTTAAATTTTCTCCAGGAATCAACCAATGAAATCGTCTGCAGGTGTCCCTATATAAATTTTCCTCCTACCTTGCTGTCATATAGAAAAGAGTTTTCCATTTGTAATCGATAAAAGTGGCAACTGGTTTCCTGGTTCTAAAATGAGTGAAAGCCTTCCATGGCAGTTAGAGGAAGGTATAGGAAAGAAAAGGTTTTGTCAGAGAGAGAGGCTTATCAGATTGGTTCTTAGTAGGTGTAAAAATACGTTTCTACGTACCAGATTAGAGGAACAGTAAATAATCTACTACAGACCTTCCATAACACCATTCTCAAAGTCTCATGGAAATAAAACATCAAGCAGAAAAGAAACACTCTACAGACAAGACAAAAAGGAGCCTCTTAGTGTACTCAAAAATGACTATTCTGGTTTTGTTCTAGCTGTATGTGATAACAAACCTTTCCATTCTGCTTCTTCAGCCATGTTATGTCAATATAAGATATCAATATGAAATATATCTACTGAAATTTAGCCTCCAAAATACAGAATTATCAAATTCAATAATATAACCCCACATATACCCTGACTTCTATAGTAAACTTGGCATTATAAAAGAGATGAATATCAGCTAAGGGAAATGTGCTACTGTAACACACCCCGTATTACATAGGTTTTATTCTTCATATACAGTTTACACTTCAATTAGCTGTGGAGAATTTTAGAGAAAAACACTTGGCCATGTTTCAACGCTGCATGACTGTGCCCTGTTTGGGGTGGGCAGTGCTGTGCTGGTATCACCTTCAACGGGTTGATTTCCAACATCACTTACACTATTTGTGCAAATACTGAAATGAGTAAAGGTGAAGTAAACGCAGAATTTCAAAACACAACACATAACAAAGAGATATCAAATGTGAAATAAAGAATAATTGTGAAGAAACGATAATATAGAATATAACCTGGAAGTGATACTGGGTCACCACAAATTAAATTAAATACAAGCAATATAATACCACTCCAGAAAATGTAGATGTCATTCCGTGATGTACTAATAAGGAATCTCATATTTAAGACATGAAAAGGAAAGGTAAGCCTTCAGCTCAAATAGTTGAAGGGTACAACATACAAATGAGAAAAAGTACAGTAAAAAGCAATAAGAAATTAGTTGTAAAGAACTGGAAAGCCAAATTAAGGTACATATGCACTCTCAAGATGATATTAAAATTGGTTACTACAGAAAGAAACTAATAATTTGGCTTAATTCGGGGAAAATTCAGCTTAAAACCAGGAAATAAAGAAAAATATCATCTTGATTTCTCTGTACAGACAGAGCTCCAAAATAATTGAGAAGGACTGCAAAACACCTGACAATGGACGCTGTTCCAAAGAAGTTGTACAAGCTGACAAGTGTTCATAATGCTGCAGAAATAGGTGTACTACGGGTTATAATACAGAAGTCTACATCAAAATGTGTAGAACAAACCATTTCTGTAACTACAAACCATTTCCAATTTTAAGTGAAATATGAAGCAAAGCAGTGGCTGTTGTTATTACTATTATCATTTCTGTAAATCTATTTTACTCAGGAAATAATGGTATCATTGAGAATACTGGCAGCAATTAATATTTAAAGATTTTTATTAACCTGGATTTTACCAGTTGTGCACTGGAGATATTACTGAACCTTTCTCTCCTCCTTCCGATCCAATGTTATTCGTCATTTGAAGAAATAGATTTTAATTGTACTGATCATAGAAGAGCAGAAACCAATCTGTTCTCTTGTTCCTTATGCCTGACAGGCTTGGTTCTGACCCAAACAGTAAGCAGATAGAAACAGCCTGTCTATTAAAATAACCATCTTGATACTAAATCACTTACGGAAAATATCTGTCTAGACTGTTCACTATGAAAATGGGTCTAGCTGAGCATTACTATCATGTGCTGGTGTATCTTGGGACCTCATAATTACAATTGTTATTTGATACAGAAAATCACTGATGCTGAGTTAGCATATATCCCTTGTGTCATTTACAATTTACGTATGAAATACACATTAGTCCCATATCTTTGAATGTAAATAGTTATAAAAAGTATGCAAGCAATTTCCTCTTGCACATATCATAGCTACAACATCATTTTCCTTAATCAGGAAACAGATTACAAGAGATTTCTTAATTTTAGATATACCTAGCAGTTCATACTTCTTTGGACTGCATTGATACCACTCTTTAATTGAGGGACACTAATCTAATGTATAACATCTAGAATCACAAAATGAAAGAGGAACCTGTTCAGGAACCCTCCTAATGTCCAGTTACTAAACTGAAATAAGGAATTTAGAAGATATTTAAGTGTGCAGAACAGAGGGTGGCATATTCCAAAGAATTGTCTTAATTATTCTTTGAGGTACTATTAATTATTTAGGTATAGCGCTCATGTAGTGGATAATCAACTTGTGTATGTCATGGTCTCAGAAGTATATTTTCTGACTACTAAAACTCTTGTTGACCATATCTATTCATAAAGTATAAAACAGAATTAGCTGGGAAAAAAAAAAAAAAAAAAAACAAACAAAAAAACCACCTGTCCGAAGCCTAAAAATTAAAACTGTCATATTCTCCTAAAATATTTTTATCATTTCAAATAGCTAGACCAAATAGTAGACCAAAACACATGACAAAAATATTCCCTTTTGCAACTGGCTGAATCATGACTACTTCCAATTACCGACTCTACCAGGACAGATACACTTTCCCTTGACCTGCTGGCAATGCCCTAAAAATCACATTTTAAGATACACGGTTATATTTAGTTCCTGCATTAAATTCTTTCTGTTCATCCTACTGTTGCTGTCTTTGCAACCTATTGGTACTGATCATGATGTTCTGCCCTTTTTGATACAAATGCTAATCATACATTTCTCACTACCTTCTTACTTCATGCAAATCCGGCAAGGATCCTACCATTCAGTTGACTGCAATTCTAGGAAGTGGGAGGGGGGAGCAAGAGGGTTGAGGACTTTTCCTTTTCTTCAGTTTAAGAAATTAGACCTGTAAGATGTTCTGGCTCACACAGATAGGTTAATGGGCTGACCACCAAATACCTGAGAGTATTCTCGGTATGTCAGCTTTGGGAACTGAAAATTGAATAAGCAGCAGTAACGACGTTCCTTTTCACTTCCCTGCTATCTCTTCTTGTCATTGCATATGATGAATTTCAGAAGTCAGTAGCTTTCTACTCCTTCCACTCAAGATGTAAAATGAAGTGTTTACCCTTTGCCTATGACACTGCAAAGGGTGAGTGGACCAAAACAAGTTGACAAACCATCACAGAAAGGTAGCATTTCTATGGTAAAAACCATCAAAAACAAAACCATGGAATCATTTAGCATAAAAATCTCATTTTCCTTTATTTTAGTGGTAAGATTAAAGGACTTCAACGAAGGGAAATCCAGGATTCAGAACACACCATGTTTTATAACTTGATTTTTTTATGGACTCCACTATGCACCTAAGCATTTCATTTCATTTTCATTCACGTTTGCATTCTTTATATTCCTTACTCTGTTTGATATATCTGTTGACTGAAATTCCCTTAATTAACTGCTTTACTTATGCTCTTTCCCTTGTAACACACATTTCAGTTATTTATCTGTTGTCAATCACAATCAATGGGTTGAAACTGTAAGTGGAAAAATGAGAATAGAGGAATGCTCATTCCAATTTTAGAACCAAGAATCTATCAACTCAGAAATAAAAATGCTACTTTGGTTTACAATACCCATGTATACGCGCTATTAGAATAAAAATGCTTTGCATAAAAAAAATAATCAAACATTCAAAACTGAGGGGGAAAAATTAAGAAATGCAAAAAAGCAGTATTTAGGGAGGATACAGAAAGGTGAAATCTGAAGCCTATTCAAAAGCTTACTTGGTAGCATTGGAATCCATGTTTTCATTTGACTCTAGGAAACATTTTGTTCATCTTCATGCCTTAAAAAGTTTTCTTGCAACACGAGGCAATACAGCTGCCACCTTGACAGAAGGCAATTAAGTTTTTGCAGCTATAAACAATATCCTCTGCAGTAAAGTACAGCTTATTTGCACCAATAAGTATACAACACATATTTATTTGCATGTTAAGAGTAAATTTTTAAAAATCAGCAAGAGCTCAGTAAAGAAAGATGCCAAAATTCACTGAGATCAGGACGGTACTTCCAAAGACTAGGTAAAAGCAATAGCAGCACTTTCAGCTTTGCCTAGAAGCAAATGCCCTGGAAAAGAGGGCTGCTATTTTTTTTTTTCCCCACACCATTATATATGGCATATTATAATAGAATCATGAAAGGACTACAAACTGCTGTGCCTGACTGAATATGTAAGCATTTGTAGAGCAGTCTGGGTAAAAAGATGCACAGGCAAATGAGTCAAGGATTGTGGTATAAGGGCCAGAAGAAATTAATCTCCAGCTTTCCATGCAGATCAAGAATGATCACATCAGCAAGATTCTGGCACAATTTCCTCATGTGTGAACAGTTCAGGAGAAGGGAAGCCAGCAGCCAATTCTTTTACTCTCATAAAAATCAGGCACCTCAAATAATTCATCTGATCTCTGATTTCATCTGATCAAAATATTTTGTGACAAATGTACACAGAGGATGTGACCAACGTGTATCTTTTCTACCCTGATTAGATGTCAATAACCAGCACAAAAGCGGACAAATTTTATTAGGCTGTAGCAATTCTCTCTCTTGTACACACCAGTCTCAATGGAAGACCTCTCTCTACAAAATAAGCCTAGTGAACTGCTCATGGATGCACTGCTACACCACTCTTCTAAAATCCCACTCCTTACTCCTTAAGCCATAAACTTATAATTTTGATGTTTTAAAAATGCTAGTTCACACTTCAAAATACAAATGAAGCTACATGCTGATGTCAGTGGGCATGATCTACAGGTGTATGAGAACTGAGAACCTATGGAAGTGAGAAACACCACACACCTACATATATTTCTCATCAAGGGTAGAGTGAAATACATGAAGAGAACAGGCATAAAGTTTTCATGATCAGTCCAAAGAACTGAGATGGGAGTAACTGTGTTACAGTAAACTCTTCTACCCATCCTGTAAACTGTCTGCATTATTAATACTTCAATTGATGAGTAACTATTCTGTCTTATTCAACAGATTAAATTGTGATTCAATGCATTAATTTAGGAACTTTGCACCTCTTGGAACTTAGTGACAGAACTAGTACTTTGCAGAAAGAAAAAACATCTTGATAAACTGCAGAAAATTGTTAAGTTATGCAGTAAAAGTCTATCTGCCCCATTTTTGGCATGTTTCATTGAAAATTATCAGTGTGACGTGACAATTAATTTTCAGGAGTACTGTCCTTATTCCTTCTGATTGCATCTTCCACAGGTCAAATTTAGAAAAACTTCCTTGAATGATGCCTTCCTATTTCATGTAGTTCATTTCAGCCTTTAGTCCCCAGCCTTACTAATCTATTCTTTAATGCCTCTTAATCATTTCTCCCTGCTCTGCTTCTACTGCAGCAGTCAATTGATGTTTTACTGAGCAATACAATCTCCCCCATTTTCCCCTTTTCTCCCTCTTCATACTTTGATAGTCAAGCTTCATCAACATTCTTGTATATTTCACCATAAAGTAGTGATTTCTGTAAACTAGTCTTCCCCTGATTAATCACAGCTGAAGCTTGTTTAGGTTAACATTTCACCACAAACAATGTACACTCAAATCTGTATTTGCTTTCATTTTCCCTATTGCTTAAAAAACAGTCCTAATGCAATAACTGTGTTTTTCAAGTTATTTTTTTCATTTCTGTGATGCCATGAAGTATCATCTTTAGAAGACAGAAAATTATATATATATTTATTTTTTTTTTTAACTACAGGGGATTATTTTAAAAACTACATTGTGCTACATTTGCTTATCACCCAGCATATGCACTGATGCACGAGTCTTGTGCAGAGTCAAGCTAGGCATGAATTTGTAGCACTATAGAACCAAGAATGAAAATATAACAGGATCCACAAGAGCTTACTGTTAAAGAAAATGCGATAACAAGAGACATCATATGAGAAATGCTAGAGATTGTTTCATGAAAGCAGTTTGGAAAAAAGAAGAGACAGGAAATGTGGCAACAAGCTGAAGTCTATCTCAAGTCCCTGAAAAACAAGTTCTACCTTTTTTCAAAATACATTTCAGACAAAGAAGCTATTTCTTCCCTAAACCTAACAAAATTTGGATCTTGGCAATGGACAGGATATATGCAAATAGAACATGAACCACAATATAATTTTAATATACATTCAAGACTTCAGTCACTTTTCTTGCTTTTTTTTAATATGCATGTTTTGAAAGTGACAGATTTATTATCAGACTATATGTCTTGAATGTCAATGAGGTCCATAGGCTTTAAAAGCATAGGGGATGATTTTTTTCTCTTTTCAGCATCACTTTGTAGATTTTTTTTTTTAAATGGACTTTATGAATTAAACGGGAGGCCTATCTTTGTCTTATTACAGGGAGAACTAGCTTCATTTTAGCTCAATTTGAAGTTCAGTTTATTGCCTGAATTTTCTAAATGTGTTAGTAATTTTAAGACAGTATCAGGACCTTCAAAGACACTCAAAACCTGGATGTTTTAATATTACCGAATGCACAGACTAACCACTAATATCCAAAAACCTACTATTCACTTCTGAAAATGCATACAGCATCATTTATGTCTGTTGCTGATCTAGATGAAGAACTCTTCAAGAGTACATCTTAAAATGCCTTCTGTGTTTGCTCGGCTTTCAGTCTCTGATCTAAGTCAACTATCATTTTGAAAAAGCTGAACCTAAGCATTTTTTATAGAGTAGTTACTATCTAAATTCACTCTGTAAAATCTTACTGCTGCCTAGCAGGTTGATTAAAATGTTCTGTCATTTTCCTGTATTGAGGCTACTTACATTATCACACAGGAGGCTCTTATTTTCAGTGCCTGTTGCATAACAGTCACAGGGTTTGCAAACATCGATGGCTGAAAGATCTGCACCTGCTTGTCTGTAATGGAAATCCTTGCACAGCTCACAGTTCCTTCCTGCATGAAAGAAAGGTTATGCATTATGGCTTCCAATTCATTAAAATTAGCTGTATAATTCAAAATTAAAGACTCTATTCCTTTGAGAGAATTCTATAATTTTCAGGACGTCCATTTTAATGCACCTTTCATCTCTACCTGCCAATTTAGTGATCCAGAGCATATGAAACAATGAACCTGTTACAAACTATGTTTTACTCCATTAAACTTCCATCTGTTATATAATATCACACTTATATAAAAGCTGTGCCATGCAAATGCCTATACATTTTTTGGAAAAATTATCGTTGAACCTGAAACTTTTCTTTTTTCCCTTTACTAGACAAAGCCAAGAAAACTGAAATAGAAGAGAACTGTTAAAAAAGAGTACTCAAATATACTATTTGGATGGAATAGAAGCATTCACTCAATAAGCAAGAAACTGACATTAGAGCAAAATTTGACAACATTTTCAATGTTATCTGTTAAACTAATGTAGTCCGAAAGATGATATTCTGGATTTAAAAGCTCTAGCACATGTAATGGAAACAGCTTTGAAACTATACTTTCTAATTATTTATTAGAATGTATTTTGCACAGCAGATTTTATACAAGACTGGATCAAATTTCAGCAGTATTTTCCTGTAGCTTAAGTATTGATATAATTGTAATTACTGCATTACCTGGACAGTTTAAAGACACATATACATGAGAATTTATTGGAACATCAGACAATGAGCATTACTAATTTCAGCTGACACAACACTTGGCCAAAAAGTGACTGTAAAACAAACAGTCCATTCTCTTTTGTGTGACTTACCAGCTGTGTTGTGTTGACAGTTATCGCACACTCCACCGCCACCTCTGTAGTGCTCCTGAGGAAAAGGGTCCATTGCTAAGTCATAGTGGCAGCTTGCTGCATGGCTGTAACATTGACAAGGTTTGCAATTATAGGCATGAACTTGGTCTCCTGGACGAAAAGGCTTGTCGTTGTACAACGGCAAACAACGATCACACTGCAATCAAAAATAAATTAAAAAAAAAAAAAAAAAAAGAAGAAGTTACTATTGATTTCCCTTACAAGAATGCCATTATACTCTCTATATTCAAGCTTTGTTCTATGTGGTTTCCCCTATTTAGATATTAAAAATATTTGGTTTAGACAAGTAGTGAGAAAGCACGTACGGAAATAACAAAAGCTTTTTTTTTTAAAAAAGTATTTTAAAGTTACTTTAACAACAGATTAAAATCAAGGAAGGTCGGAAGAAAAACAAAATTTTAATTATTTAGATACTCAGTACAGACTAATGTGCTCAGATTCGGTTAAAGCTCTTAAAGATGCAAAATAGTGCCTACGGTGCTTGAGGCACAGAAGCCATCTTCAACTAATGCATCCTATTGGATCATTTTAAACAATATCTGCTACTGAGGTTTGTAGTATTGTAGTAACTGCAGTTTGTACAGTTACTGTTCGATTATGTGAGTGAAACAAAAAGGCCTCCTATGGCCAAATATGATGTTGTACAGAGTATCTGAAGTATCAGCACTTCTAATGTGCATTTATCTCATGACATTTTCAAGAAAGGAATTTTAAACAAAAACCGTAAATCTCTACATTTACTCTGTCAAGTTATATTTTTAAAATGACACCAATACTATGATACCAGGTGCATTGTTTAAATAAACACTTAAGCAAACTCTCTTGCTTTCTTCAATTTGAAGAATATGAAGTTGCAATAATCTTCAGTTCATAATAGACACCACAAAACTTAAAAGGAGAAAAATGAATGTGCCTACTGGTTCATCAAGAACTAAAACCAAACTGGATTTCTTAAAGTTAATGAATGGATAGCATTTTGGACAATTAGTCTCTCTTAATGGTGAACAATTCAACTAGTTTTTATGAAACTGGCTCAAAGCCATTGGCATTGGAGAGATATTTGTTCAGAGGAATCATTTCACTGGCATTAGTAAAAGTCCATTCCCAAAATACTGCTGCCTTGCTAGATCTAAGAAACAAAACATATCACAATTATAATGTCCATCTTTCAGAAGGATTTTAAATGCTTCAAAGGAAGCTGCTTCTGTAAAGTATTTGGGAATTCTCTCTTAAGTTCCAGAAGTGTGCCCATCTTTCTTCATATCTATTATCCCAAGCATTATTATAATTACTTAGGCCCAGTGTACCTACATCACCTATATGCTGATCATTAGGAAATACAGAAGTTTCTGAACTGTTTCAGAACTGATGCTAGAAAAACTGTGGCTAAAAAATTGAAAATGTAAGATTGACAGTCCAAGAAGGGTGGAGTAGTCACAACTCATAACGAGCAACTTGGGAGAGAAAACAAAAGCGCAAGAATTTTTCTGCTGACAATTTGTTTTAATAAATGAAATTAACAGTAAGAGGTAAGATACCAATAGCCACTGCACTTTTTTGCAATCTGCTAAAACTAAAACAACAAAAAAACACACCACCACCACAGTGAGAGAAAAAGGAGGTTTCAGGACAAAAATCAGCAGCGCTTCACTCGGGACCTAGAACTCTGACCTTTGCTTATTGGAAGAATCACTGCCTAACTGTGATTAGTTTAAGTGCACCAAGGGTAACATCTTGGCCATAGCAGTTACACAGCTTAAACTTATTCATCTCCTCTCCTCATTCACATCCATCTTTCCTCTCTCCAGTCACTCCCTTTGTTTCTACATTGAGGACAACCAGCATTACACAGCACAAGCATCATGAGACAGAGTTCATTTAAGCATTGCACAACTTGGGAAGTGCAAGAAAGAAACCAGAGCTCCCAGCTAAACCACCCACCCCACTGATGCAGCTTCCACCTTACAGCATGTTTATGCAAATACATCCTCTTTGAAACGAAAACAGCACAGGAATTGCTACCAAGCTGCCACCCCTGAATTTCCATTTGTGCATGGACAGTCATATAGCTGATGAAAGTATTCTTCATTACATCTCAGATTTAATCTTAGATCGTGGATCTTAAACCCATGCTTGTATCTATTGTTAAATGACACACAAGTACTAAAGAGTAAGATAGCAAAAGATGGCATTTGACTTTTAAAACTTTTTTAAAGCCATGGCAAAAAGAAGTATTAATTCAAAAGTTGGCAATGACTGTAAAAAATATGCTGTAGTCATTGCACCTGTATGTAATAAACATGTCACACCTGTATGCATTAAAATGTTTATTGGACCCCTACCTCATCCTGCTGAGTTTGTCACACCTTCATTCATTTAAGAATTGCATTTAATTTCCAGTCCTGCTGTGGTTAATTTTCATTTTTGATAGCATGATGATGTACATATGGCAATCCTCAGGTCTTCATTTACCAAATGTAAACCCTGTATTTGCCAAAGTGTAGTTGTTGGGCTTTTCAAATGTATCGGGAGACTCAGGTTCTGATTCTTGGCTACCACATGTAAAATGGACAATGAAATTCCCAAAAAGACTTTGACAAATCTGAACCAGGTCTAATGGATTTACAAAGAATGTTAGATCTTGACAACATAAGTTTTTCTCCATAGCTGCAAACCCTACAAACATGCAGATGTCCTTATTCTCAGTTACAACTAGGCTCTTCAGAAAAAAAAAAGGTAATTATATGGCTTTTCCTATGGTAAATAACAAAAATGTCCTCTTGATATATATAGTAGCTGAACTGCCCACCTTCTGCAAAAACAGTTTTCTGAGAAAACATTACATGCCTAGCTCATCTTCCAATTCATTAGCCCACAACTATGATTAAAAACTTATTTCCAATAATGAATTCAAGAATTCATTTTACTAAAATTGTTATTAAAAACGCATCTTCTCAAAATTCCTGAATCCAGCACACTTATGGAAAGATCACCAGTGACTTCAGCCTAAGCCTTTATATGCCAAGTACCTTACTAGTCACTAAGAATGCTGAGAACTGTGTTTCTGAAGAAACAGTCAACAAATATTCATAGAAATACTTCAGAAGGCAATAGTCACAATACTTTAAGATTTGCAGTAAGTCATGATCAACTAGAACCTTTTACTCCAACACTTTTAAAATAACCCATTGCTTGCGTGCTGGGTGGCATCTTTTTTTTTTTTTTTTT
>VZRU01016781.1:325631-350552 GCA_013398155.1 Pedionomus torquatus | reverse complement strand
TTTTTTTTTTTTTTTTTTTCTTTTAATGTCATGTTATGTAGAATTGATTCCTTTATTTCTTTTCCTAACCTGTGTAGGAGTTCCCATCTCACACCTTCCAGTCAAAGCTCAGTTGCAATAACCAGTGTACACACACACTTATAATACATATATTATACATATGCTTCTAGAATATACATATGCCATGAACAGTACACAGATTTAAATATCTCCTGAAACGATACCAAATCTAGAGTGCATAGACGTTCTGGGCCATTTTGAAATTCTGTCTTGTCTCCATTATGTGTATCCCCCAACCATATTTATTTATGCTGCTCCGTAAGGGTTGACTACAATAGGATAGTTAATTGCATATTATTTTGCCCCTCCTACAAGATCCCAGTCTGTACCCAAATGAACAGTATGCTTTCACTCCATTTAGCTTCATTAGCCAAATAAATATGGCTTCTAGGCAGTATCCGTTCCAGCATAGCTTAGCCCTACGCTGAAGACAATTGTCTTAATTTGCCCATGGCTTTTCCCCAGCACACTCACTACAGCATTTAACTATCTATCAAGACCGCATGTTAGCAGAACTTTGAACCACATCTGTTTCTTGTGAACTCCGCAAAGACCAAAGAACTTTTAAACTCAAAAGCCAGGTTTTATTAGGAAAAAAAAACAAAAAGCTAGAACATTTTAAGTGACTCCAAGTGACTAAGGAATATGGAACAGAACTGAAAAGTGTCTTATGGACCTCCATCATAACAACACTCTGCATGCCTTAAAAGGATGCAATATAATTTTAGAAACTAAGCAGAGCCATAACAGGTGGTTTATAAATACCATATCCCAAATAGCATTCTAAGAAAAGATACTACTGCTGCTTTGCAATGGCAAAGTGACTGGCAAAGAACCTGACAGGCAAGGAACATAAGATCTACCATTCTGAATGCCAAATTCCAATAATGGGACAGAACTGAGATCTCAAGCACTAACACAGATGTTGTCAGGCAGCATAAGATATATTTCTACTCTACTACTCTTTCATTTTATGCTTTTTATGGTGAAGTTGTGTGAAAGCATGCTAAGTCCTAGAAAATCAAAGTGTATGCAACCATGCTAATTCTGAAAATCAGTCTGCTCAAATTAATTCATTTTTAAATTCTCCAGCATTCAAATTCAAAGCTATTTTCAAATCAGTCATCCACTCCATCTAGCTCATTTAAGAATACAAACTTGTAACACTTCTCTAAAATAAAAGAGAGGGAAAAGGTGTGTTTTGCAGCTGATGAGTTTGACAAGTTCTGTTTTACCAAAGCTCTGATTTGCTCAAGATATTAAATTGTAAGACATCTTATGTTTATTTTTCTCTCTTTTCACCTTGTCTGTTTGAAACGAGCCTCTGAATTCCTTCTTCCATATCATTACAGAGGGCTGTAGCTACACAACTAGGTATTCCAGGGTTAATTTCACTCTTCTGAGGAAGCTATTGCATGGGATTTATATTTTTTTCATAATAGTTTTAGCGGGTTAAAAGAATAATAATAAAAAAAAAAACAGATTGGCTAATCATTTGGACACTTATATGGAATAAGTGAAAAATCATAAAAAATTAATAAATGTATGTGGCACTTTGATTTACAACAGCTACTTCCAACAAGAGTGAAGCACCAGCCCAGTTGTGTCTCCATTTTCTTTCACATTAAGTTAAAACAAATATTCTGCACAATAGATAAGCTCCTGAAAATCATTTACAGACTAGAACTGCCTTCTTAATTTCTGAGAGGTAACAATGACAACCATAATTCTAGTTGCCATCTGCCTACCTCTTAAGTAAACCTTACAAGATCGAAATGTATAAAGGATAATGACCACTTCACAACTCCTTCAGCGTGTCATCACCTGTACAACAAATCATGAGGTATCTGAGACTGCAAGTAGTTTTTTCAGTATTTCAGCAATGCTTGTACACCGAGTGTTTTAGAAGCCTGGATCTCTGAACTGTGAAATTAGACCAGTTTTCCAGGGATGGTTTCATGAACAAAACTTTCACAGATGTGTCAAACATTATTTACAATTTTCAGGCAGGTAAGACTACTGAACTAGGTGTCCTTCTGTTTGTTGTTTCCTAAAATGCTAGTCAACCATCTGCCTGCTTGATTTCCTTTCTTTTTATGCTTCCTCCCAGGCCTGGCCTCCAGACATACAAATTATGGCACAGATCTTACCAAAAAGTGCATTTTTTGCTTGCTTGCTTTAGCAAGCTAGAAGCCTTTGTTATTAAGTGAATAACCACCTACTATAGTTAATACAGCTCCTCAGGCAGTATGTATCATTAATTCCAACATGTGACATGATGATACAGATTGACCTTAAACTAAGGTTTTGACAGATTCTTCTGTACCATAAAAAGCCTTATTTATCCAATTTTGGTAGATCAACAACAACATAAACATCTGCTGTCTGAAAACTGGATAAAACCATTATTTGCTTTGAAAACTCTGAAGACTTCACTGTATTCAGTCAGTCTCTCACTTCCATTCATACCCTCTCAAGAGAGTTGCTTTAATTTTTTTAAAATTCCATTTTTTATTATTATTTCTACAATTATTTCCATATATTTTGCCACTACCTTTCTATTAGATTCTGTATGAGGTGGCAAGGAAATTCTGACCCTATATGATTATCTTATTTTTTCACAGGCATTTTTTGTCCTGTTTTTCACGTGACATCAGGGACAGTTTTTGGACATAATATTGTCATGTCTACATATTAGTCTTTGCATCTAAATATTACCAAAATCTGGACTCCACTCTTGGTGCCTCAGTTCCCATTTGTAAAAGGTGGAGCTTTTTCCCAAAGAAGGACAGAAGGCATTTAGAAAACAATTTTAAATTTAGAAGCTGAAGATATTTTTACAAAATAAGAGACAAGCTCTGTGAGGATTTATTTGCTATTCTTTCTCAATCTGGCCCCTCAACATCTGCAAGTCATTCTTAAGCACTGTTTTTTCCTATCATCTCAGATTTCATTACAACACATTTCTTCATCAAAACTGAACTTCAAAAAAACTAAAAAAGATATTCCAATTGGTATGTCAAATTTCGTAACATGTTAACTCAAATAACTAAACTAAGATTTCTATTTGTTATGAATTATGCAAATTTTTAGTTTCTGTTGTTGCTTTGCTGCGCAACAGCTATCCAGATGTATATGCCAGATAAATTCAAGATGGTAATTTTAGTTTCATTAACTGTAAATGTGACAAGGACATACTCTGCCATATGTTAAGAGCTTGTCAAGGGAACTCTAATTTCTGGCCCAAGATATGAAAAAACAAAAGCTTTCTTCTGCCCTCTCAGTTGTGGTGACTGCTAGCATGAGACAGAAAGTTAAAATAAGACTGTTTGCTGACAGTTTAATTTCTTCGCAAAAATCTTTGCTCCCTCCCCACCACAGCAGTTTACATTTGGAACCATCCTTCATCAAATGCTTAACTGTATCCAAAATAATAATAATAAAATAATAATAAATGCCTAATTTACTGGGTTGGAAGCTCAAGAATTGTAGGTATAAATCTGTAAGACAGTTTCATCAATGTCAATGCCAGTCAAAACTCAGGATGGATTTTGGTTTTGCCTTAGAACAAAATCAAAACATTTAAGCTGTTTGTATTCTATGTAAATCCTTGATAAAATTCAAAGTAGTTAGTGATATACTTGCAAATATCAATTATATTTTATTACTAATTCGTTTTATTTCATATTTAGTAGATACTGAGATGGTAATTAAAGAATGAGGAAAATAATTAAACAACATCCTTACTGTACTCTGAAGGAATATGCTTAATTCAAGCATTTGAATTGTAGTTACAATGCATATATGCCAAGTCAAAATGTGACACTCACTGGAACAACTCATTAACATGGACAGAAAATATCTGATAAGGCAAATACATCATTAAAATGTATCTGGTTTGTTTTCACAAGGTAGCATAAGTCTTGCAAGAGTGCTTGGTGAACTTCCAGCTCTTATTAAATATTTATAATTAATCCTTACAAAGTAACATTTCACAATGCGTGTTCTAATTAAAGGGACATTGTCAGTTTGAATTTTTTTTTCTAATTTGACCCATCTACAAACTTTAAATTTCTCTTCAAATCCCATTTAGACTGTAGATCCTATTCTTCTGCTTATAAAATCAGAAAACTTAGATCCCCTATGAAATTTTACAGAGACCTATCACATAAGCTCCATATCAAATGCTCTCATGTTCTTGCTATTCTTGCTCTGTTCTACCAAGAATCAACTGCTTGGTGGGGGTTTGACATGAAATTAGTCTCCCCTTTACTAGTGCTGTTCCTCTTCTGTAGCCCTTCCTTAATTTTTAGAAGGCCTATTTCCAAAAGGCATAAATGTAGCAAGGAATATGATATACTCTTGGCAGAAATCTAACATTCAGTGAGACTGTGGGATTCATTCCTGTGACACAGTTCATTCTTTCTTAACCTCAGCTTCTTTACCTTTCTTTTCTATTTTTTCTGCTTTTTTTTTTAGATAAATTATTTATCTAGGAACAGAACATTTTCCTTGAACAAGTTTTCTTAACTCATACATCATGGTTGTGCTTTTGCTAAGTTGATTGTGAAAAGCTTCCAAGAAATCCAAAAGGTTGCATGAAATAAGTGAGAACTGGCACCATTATTCTAAGCTTTCCTCTACATATTTCTCTAGAAGACCATGACTTAGACTAAAATAACCGCATTTTGGTTCTCATAGGGCCAAACTACCAGGAAAATTACAATTTTGCAACTCAGTAAGTTTCAACTACACATTTATACTTCACAAAATCACTCATTGAGAAATGCTATTATTAAGAACAAATGATAAAGAATTAAGAACAAATTATAAGAATTAAGAATTCTGTTATTAAGAACAATGATAAAAACATATTTTCTAGATTGTACCTAGATTTTTTAATATGGCCTCCGTATCTGAAAATACGGAGCTATAAAAAGTAACATTAGGTCTGTCATGTTATCAGCACAATCATGTTGCTACCACATCATATTTTTAAAGACTACCATGTCTATTTATGATTGTAAAAAGTATGGGAAGTTGACAGTTACAGGCTGTCCTTAAATAAATAAATTCAGAGCTCAATTTTGAATTTTTTAAAAAGCCACTACCAAAATCACTGGTTTCAATCAAAATAATTAATAGGGCCCCCAAGAAAATAATTTCCAAACAAATATGTAAGGGCAAATCTCTATTTTCTTAACTAGAATCAGCTAGGCAAACGTCATTTAAAATCAAGTTCAAAATGTTTTAACTCTTCATATCTTGGACATATTTTGTAAAACAACTGTATTAAAAGATCTCATTCTTAAGCCGAAGTCAGAAACCACATCTACAGATGCCCTGAGTATCTTCAGATATTCCAATTATCAGAAGGTAAGTCTATGTTAGTGTTTTACCTTGTATTAGGTATGCAGTTTTAAAGCAAATCTCCAAATTTTCTGCATTTACTGTGCTTTGGTTTGCATCATGATGCTGTCCTGTACCACTTGAACTGTTCCCTTTCAAGTGAAATTAAATTGGAAGCTGAATTCCAGGACTGTACCTACTGCACTCCACCTACTTAATATGTCTGGAGCCCATAGGACCAGACTAAAAGTACAGTAGAGTAAAAAAAAAAATAAAATAAAATAAAAAAAATAAAAACCCCTGGAAGCACATATGCTGTGAACATTGGGTCTTCATTACCTTTTCACTCTACAGATCATTTGCTAGTTGCTACATCAGGGACAGCCATAATCTTTATTAGATGCGGACAGTCTAAATTCACGTTTGCAAATTTTTTGCAACAATTTCAGGTTCAAAGTGGCATAACCCTCTAGCAAGAAATGAAATCCCTGAACACAGCACTCCTAATGATCTGTGGTGGAATGGCTTTTGGCCGGAGGTGCTGACTAGGGAGGAGTTTCTTCTTTCCTAATTTAATACAAACCCTGCTTTGGAAACTTTCCCTGTAAAAGCTAGCACAACACTACCACACATACACACACTCTTTCCCAGGACTAAAATCCAAATTTTGTGGTTGTTTATTGTTAATGTAGATAGACAAAGGAGAAACTAACATTATTTCCCTCTGTGTAGCTTTCCTTGACACACAGGCAGTTATATGGTTCTACAGTTGCATCGCATTTTTCAGCATGGCCATGGCAATTACACCTGAAAAAACAATAGGTAGGTAAGAGAAAATCGTAATATAGAAACACATCTTTCCAAAAATATATAGCATGGTCACAAAGACAGCTTTGTGTGTTACACAATCTGGCTCTTCATTAAGAACAAATAAACACCAAAGAGAATGTTCTTAAGTGCAGTAACCTACAAAAGACTATTTTAATCAACATATTATTTAAGTATGAACAATCGCTTTCCAAGAAAATAAAAACAAGCATGCAGTAGAGTTACTATTACCTTATATGATATGTAATGAAAACTATATTTCAGTATATAACATTAACATGTAAAACTTTATTAAATAAATGGTAGTTAGTAATTTATATTAAGCCTTATGGTGTGCTTGAAGGTTTTCAAGACATCTTAACCATATCAAGAATAATTTTCGAGTTTAACCCATTTTGATCTCTGTTAAATTGCACATTTCTTACTAAAATCAAATCTTTATAGAGTATTAGTTAATATCCCACTCTACTTGAAGAGCTAGTCTTCTGGAGGCACAGCAGAACTTTGTAAACTACAGCTGAAATAATTTTACTGTTACATACTCGCCAAGACTGAAGCTATTTCAGTAAAAGCATTATCCTAACATATCTAAATCAATAATCAAAACACATTAGTAGTATAGAAATTTTTAAGATAATAAGACCTCTAATGGGGTGCTTTCTCTCAAAATGAGAACTACCAAAATAATTTCAGGAATAATACTTATTAACAAAAATCTGCACCATATGCTTCTTAGAAACTATTTCATTGCCAAATTTGCATATTATTTACAGGGCATAATTAGCCCTTTCACAAGACAGCACACTTATCATATGCAATAATCTTGTCAGTCACAGATAATGTAACACCTTTACTGACAGCTGCCCAGTTTTAAAAGGAAAACTACAGCTAAAACAAAGAATGAACTCTGCATTAAGACTGTTAAAATTGCCATGTCTGGGAATCCATAATGCAACTTGGAAGAGCTACTTGGTAAAGCACAAGCAATGGTTTCAATCATAAGCTTTTACTTAGAGACATTGGCAATTCCAAGTAAAGGACTGCTTTTGACAGATTTGTAATAAGTATAATTAATTTGAAAATAACATGTGAGCAAATGTTTTAAAAAAAAAAAAAAAAAAAAAAAAAAAAAACAACACAGAACACCAAACATTTCAAACCTGATGCACTGCTTCAGACAAAATTCCTTTCTCATTCATAAATGTAAAGGCAGAACAACATCATTACATTTTAGGCAGGTCATTATACACTTTGCAGAGCTGTAATAGTGAGGAGGCAGTGATGGGTAGGGGAAGCGTTCCATAACACCTACCTTCCACTGACTGTAACTTCGTAAATTCCATAGTACCTATGCCTAAAATTTACCCAAGGTTCATTAGTATGATACTGGCCACGGAGATGAATCCTCACTTGTGTAGCTTTTACGAATTCCTGGAGAGCTGGAGTATTGTAAAAATCATTGTAACCAGGTCGGTGATTTGGTTCCGGGGTAAGAACACTGAAAGTCAGATTACCACGGGAATATGGTGTAAAGCTGTTTAAATAAACAAATGAAAGGAAGACAAATGAAAACCAAAATATCACCTATTTTACAGATTCTATCTCCTAATATCTTTTTTTTTTTTCAGAGAGGGTCTTCAGTTAACTGCACTTCTTTTATATATATATTATTTTTTTTTTGGTTTCTGGGGAAAATTCTTAGTCACCATAATTCAAGCAGGGGAAAAGAAATGTCCTCCATATGTCTGTTTTTCTCCAAACTGCCATGCTCTTCTCCAGACTGCAAGTTTCAAATTAAAAGTAAAGACTCGAAAGAGTAACTTCAAAATATGAATAAATTGTGACTGATACAGTGTCATCTGCTCTAAATTTTAAAAAAGTGTAACAGTGTCTTTGAGAAACAAGAACTATGCTTCAACTACATGCAGAAATTGTTGAGATAATAGACATGCCCATATTGTTAATTATATACCTCCTAGACATGCAATAATAGAATTGCCTACGTTGGTTCAGATCATCTAGTCCAACCATCAGCCTAACACTGACAAAAACCGTCTCTAAACCGTATCTCTAAGCATATGTAAAAACCACACAGAAACAATTAAATTTTGAATTCCAGAGTCACTGGACTGTATCATCTTATTTGATGAGTGAGCAGAGTTAGAAACACACACCACCTTCCAGTGAGCGAAGTGCGAGAGAATTAAATGGAATGCAGAAGGATTGAGAGTAAACCTGTATGTTTAAGCCTAAGAAGGGGAAGAACAGTTCTGAAAATTCAAGCAAACGCTAAGTAAACAAGTATATATGCCACACATTTCCATGATTTGTCACAAATATCCGATGTTGATATATTTACTAGGCAGAGTTTAGTTATGAGTAGAACTTCTCCTCAGCAGAAAGTTAAATCAAGTTGGGGTTTTTTTTCCATCACATGTAGAGCTGCAATGGAAGTGTTAAAATGGGTACAAATGGCAGATGAATGACACCGGTTTCATATGGGAACACCAGAAGGAAAAGCAGAAGTACTTTAAGGCTGATGGCACCCAGATAGGCAAGTTATTAAGATCTTAGGGCATCTACACACAGCTTATTAGGAAACCAGGAAAACAAAGCAGATTCTAAAACAAGGGTTAGTCAATATTCAGACTAGGCCTCTAATAGGGGGATAAAGGACAGTGAGCAACTCCTAACTTACAGAGGTGATAGAGGATGGAGAAACAAAAACCTTAATCGCTTTCATCTCCTAAAAGACACAAAAGAGTCAATTCAGCACTAGCATCCTCAAACCATGGTAAGTTTTTTCAAAGCAAAGGTGAATTGCCTTCTATGTCAACCCACGGAGTGCTGGCTAGGCCACCAGGATATGAGCATGGTGGCTGTCTAAATCCCAGACAGACAATTTGGACACATCTTGGCACTTAAAAGTATGAGTGTATAACAGAAACTAGTTTTGTTTTACAACAAAATCACCTTGCCCTCCTATAAAGGCCTCAGCAGTGTGCTCTGCTACACTGCTGGCACAAATATGGAGCATTATTCCAACAGTAACTTCTTTTTAAGTACACAGAATACTCACCGTTATAAGATATATTTCTTATCTTTTATACAAAGCTATCTGTACATCAGCTGCACCCAAAATCATCCATTCATATAACCTCCTGTCATCATTTACATCATAATCCAAGGGTAGAAACTACTTACAAAACGTTTATGGAAACAGTTCATACTTAACTCTTCAGTTCTTTTTAGAAAACATACAAGTACATATTTCTGGGCTGAAAAGGGCATTACACATCACTTGAGCTATTTATCCAAAAATGTTTGGCTTACATAAGAGATTTCCCTTCTCCTCTACCCTCTGCTCCAAGGATCAGCAATAAAGCTCAAAGCCTTTTGCTGAAAACTCGTGTAACTCAGGAGACCTTATGCTCTTTTCCTCAGAATATTGAACTCCTGAAGAACAAAGATGCTGACACTTGAAAAGTCTTAGGAAGGTAGCAAAAGTGAAACAACAACAACAAACAAAAAAAAAAAAAAAAAAAAAAAAGCAAAATGCCTGCAGCACCCAGTACTGTATTTTCTCAATGATTTCCAGTCAAGTACTAAACAAGCCTAGTACTGACTCACATCTGAGTTCAGACAGAAGATGGTGCACTTGAATATATGCAGTGGTACAGATTCAAAAAAATATATATGTACATATGTGCATATGTGTAAAATAGATAGTAACTATATATTACATATGTTATACACTATATTTATGGAATATATATTGTATATATTATATGTTTTTATATTTGCATATATAACTGTCTACTAAAAAGGCTTGCAACATATTCTGAAAGGTAATGATCCCCCTTCCCCTGCCCCAGTTTTGTTTTGGTTCTTAGAAAGATGAGAAAGCTTCAAGACACAACTTTCAACCCATTTCTTTTTGCATGATTAGTTGTAAGTCTGAATGTTTGGCTTTTGTACTCAAATTTGGCCTCCCTACTAAGCTTCAAAACAAGTTGCCCTCTCTGCAATCGGAAGGTGTACTTTCACATTCACTAGATTACTTAAAACAACCTGTTATATCAGTACCTTCCCTCCACTCTTCATTTCAATGTTCTATAATTCTACTGAGAACATTTCCCCAAAACACAAGTGTGTAAACTTTCAAAAGTCTAGCTCAAAAATATCAGAGGACTCAACTGTGTCACATTCCTCAATGTCTGAAATTCGATAAGAATGACAGATGACTATTTGGCAACCTTCAATCAAAAGGTTTTGACTTTGAATCTTTTATATACTCAGCAGCCCATAATAAACAAGTGCACCCAATTAAAAGATTCTATCTCATTGGGACACAGAATATGTCAGGATGTTACCTTTTAAAAGGACCTGTATTATGCATATAATACCCATTCATACCTAGGAAGCTGGAGACAGTTGACAGAGTCTGGTTTTTCCAGAGATCCATTGTTATCCATTCCAAAAACACTGCAATTTTTAGCAAAATACTGCCAGTCTTCCCAGTTTAGATCATCTCCTTTTTTCCTTTCAATTCTTATTGCTTCAGGGTGTGGGCTAAAAAACTGCAGTATAATATAGAATACCTACAAGAAGATAACAAATTTAAAAAACTATATTAATGGCTAAATTGTTAAACAACAAGAATATAATCTCTTACATTATGTGACAATATAGTCTGCTTTACCACTTACAGACAGAAAAAGAACCAACAATTCAGAACACATATTCCAAATTAAAAAGCAAATGTAACCTTTTTTTCTTAAACAATCTCTTTCATCTCTCACACATTATTCCTCAACAACTGAACTGTTGCCTCAAAACTCCACTTTTTCTTGAAGACCATTTGAAAACGCACTACAAATCAAGTCCATGATTTGTTATAGTAATATAATTTTGGCAAAATTGAAGGGCATAGCTTTGTATTGTCAAATATTTAATGAGTTGTTTACCTGTTAACAACCAAATATAATTTTTTAATAAAATTTATTTTAAAAGTATAAATGTAATAATAATTATTATTAATATTAATATTAATAATAATTTTTATTATTATTATTATTATTATTATTAGGAATGTCCCTATTTAGAGCTTGGAATCTAATCAAATAGCCTGTGTTGTATTAAAGACAACTTGACCACTTCTCCTAGCATACTGCTCATGCAGAAAAGTGTGTGTCAAATCAGCCAAGTCTGCGGAACTTCACAGCCATTTGAACTTGCTTTTAACTAAAGGGCTAAGTCCTACTTATGTCGTCAAAACCCATCATTATATTCTTTTGCTTCTCCCCATTAATGACCAAAAAGAATAAAAGATCAGCTAGCAAGAACACACAGAAATTTGGTAGATCCTCTAACATGAATGCAGCCCAAATACTGATATGTCCCCCCTTCCAAGGGATCTGACACTCTTCAACAACATAGTGAACCATCAGCTGCAATCTGGCCTCTTCAGGCACATTGCCTGCTATTGTATTCTCCTTCCATATTCCTCACAAGGCTGAACTACCATCTCCAGAACATCTACAAAACAGAAATACCATCTGATATGCCATTGTAGCCCAGACATGTTAAATTCCATTTGACTGCAATCAGCTTTCTACCAAAACATATAAAAAAATCACCCCAAGTTTTAATGGGAAACTAAAGTTGAAATGTACAAAATTAGAATTAAAAGAGAGCAACTAATTTCTAAATATTGGTTTCTTCACACAGGATATTCACTCTGTACATCTGTTCTAGATTACTGCTTCTTACAACAGCCAAGACACAACAAAAGACAAAAAAGATCCATAATTCATTCTGTTGCCTTTTGAATTGCTTCATGTTGATAAAAAAAAGTTTTCTTCCTGGACCTCTTAAACCACAAAGTTTGAATTTCCTCAAAACCGTAATGAAATGTCTATAAAAATCTTTTCCTAGTTTTAATTTAATAAACAGCAAACGTAATCTTCTCATTACCTGATACTGTCCGTTTTGTAAATCTATTGTGATTGAAACACCATGATCCAGACTTGCAGTATTAGTAAATACAGATGAAATCCAGGTGGTCCCCATGTCATCATCATTGATGTAATGCAGAGGATGGGCTTCTGCATCCAACCTCAGCACTCGGTTGTTAGTGGTATCATCTGCACCATTAGGGATGCAGTACCTCTGTACCAATGGGTGTATCCGAGGATGACTTCCAGGACAGCGGCACTCAGACTGGGTATGCAGATGAGGAAATTTTCCAGAGAATACTTCCAAAAGGTCTCTGTCACAGCATATAAAAATGTCATTACATACATGATAAAAAAAGGACAAGTGCCACTTTGTGCCTCTTGGCTCATGGATTAAACAAAATTCAGCTTACATTATAGTGGAAGCCCTAAAGGCCTAGCTTCACTTCACATAAATAAATGGGACAATCAGCTAGGAATCAGGCCACCAAGAGTCCCTAGATAATCAATGGTAAGCAACAGGCGTTTTCAGAAGGTGTCTGTGAAGAAGCACTCTGGAGTTGATTTCATTGCTACACAGACACACACACAGAGCCAAAGGAAATGAGCTCCTTGTTGGGGTGCATAAAACTAGGTAGAATGAATCCAGCCCTAGATGGAAGGATTTTTCTTCTTTCTTAACATTTTATTATGGCATCATGTCTGACTCCGATCAGTGATTTTTCACTAACTTTAGGCATACCATAGCATTGGCACACTGCCTGTAACCACAGAGGAGTTCAATGCTTGCACTCAAATCCTTCAAAAAGATCAGTTTGAGCAACTTCGTATTGCATCTTAGAAAACCTAGATAGATATATTTTTACTTTTAACTATCTTTAATAAAAATGCCCACTTTCTTAGCTGCCCCAATCTGTTATCACTCTAGTTGCTTCTTACAGCCTTCATCAAAGCCATTGGGTCACCTTAGTTCCCTCTGACACAGGCAACTGAAATAGATACATGAACAGGTAGCCAGGCAAGCAGACAGATATATGAACAACGTGGACAGGTTACCTAAAGCTTTATCTGCTCATCACTGGTGTAAAAGAAGGACTTTGTGAACCTAGAAGATACTGGACTTTTAAACTAAAACAAAACAAAACCCCCCAAAAAAAGAAAAAAAAAAAACTAAACAAAACCTCCTACTTTTCCAATTTTTCTACTTTATCTGTAAGAAAAAAAAAATTATATATTTAGGATAATAAATACTTGCTACCTGTCACTACAGGTTCCACAACAGCCACAGTTACTGAACCTTTTACATAGACATAGACTTAACTTCATCCAAAATGCTTATTTGGGATAAACTGCGAAGGAAAGTCTTGCCTGCATATCAGTTAATTTATCTGTGGATATAAAAACTACATCTACAACGATATCATTAGGTCACACCACTTTGTAAATATCTTTCAATTTTTAAACTTTATTAATTTGACTGACTTAAAATTGTAGTTCAAAGGATTTGACAAGCATTGCTCTGAAAGAATACAACCAAAAGGATTTTCATATAACTTAGAATTCAGATTCATATTAATACTTTAAATTCACAGGAGCTCAGTGTATCGTAGTACCCTGCAGAGAGCTGAGCTCCTAGGAAACTGCTCCACTTCTTATTGAAAGACTATCATTAAGCAGCCTTAAGGTCAGCAGTCACGAGTGTCATTGCGTGTAGCCTACCCAGAAGCACCACACAGACAAATAGGACCTGACTGCTTCTGGCCAGCTTGAATTGACTAGATTAATCCAGCATGAGCTGGATAACAAAGGTAACATTTTTTTTGTAATGCGCTAGGAAGGGAGGCTGGAGGGCAACAGAAATTGGAGTGGCAACCATAATTTGGCCTCAGGAATGGAAGAAGTCAAAGGAATTGCCCAGAGCTATGTGGACTGAGCTAGGAAAATCATTGGCATCTTATGGTGACAATTGAATATATAAAACAGTTAAGACAATAGCATCTTGGGATATGGGTGTGTACATGGGGTGGGAAGAGTATCAAGAATACCCGGCATGGATGTCTGATACCACGGGTAAACTGAAATCAAGCCAAGATCATAGACACAAAGCCAGCACTCTGACCCGTTGGGAGTACCTATGTACTAGATCACCAGTATTTGAGTGGTATAAACTGGACCAGCCCACTATGCTCCTGTCCTCGCCCTACAGTTTACATGGAGCTCTGGGGGAGCTTGGCAAGCCACATCCAGCAGGACTAAGCTTATCAGAATCATGATGAGTTGGTAACACCTAGACAGTTTACAAACATTGAAATCTAGCAACTAGATCTACTCTCTGCAAGAACAGTTGCTAAGTCAGGTTGTAACAAGGGACAATGATATCATAGAAATATTGAGCGTTGGCTTTCACTACAAATATACTACATATACTACTACATATTTTCTATACATTTAAGCAACAGTTCAAAAGCAAAACACATTAAGCTGTTGAATTTATTTTAACTCAGGATTTTTTAAATTTTCATCTTTGAAAGGAGATTTCTACATCATCATAAGCAATCATCTAAAGGAGACATCTGAAATAGCACTACACTTTGGGAAATACGCACATTATCTATTGTTTCTTCTCACCACACTTTTTTTTTTTTTACAAAAATAAAATGTTCTTTACCTGTTTGCAAGTGCCACTGGATAAAATCGAAAATCTTGCATTCTTCCAACAAATTGCTCTAAACCTAAGAAAATATACTATAAATAAGTAATCTACTGAGCAGAATGCAGCTTTGCACTGCCTGAGAGCACCTTTAATTCAGCCCTGAAAGATCTCTCTTGCACAATTACCCCTCCTGAATGAAACCATCTTGGAGCTGGACAAAACTATAGAGGGCAGTCACTTTTTTTTTTTTTTTTTGATAAAAAAAGAATGATTTATAATAACTTTATAAGAACATTTTGTACCTATCTCTTTTCTGATTAGAGAGGTGGCACAAAGATCGGCTCATTAGACAGAAGTAATGAGCCAGTCCATGTGCCACCTCTAATTAGAGAAGAGATACAGTAGGTACATCTGTACCTATCAATTTATAGAATAAAGATAAAAAGCATTTTAAAAAGATTCCTTTCTTTTAAATGTTTATTAGTTATCTAGTATTCAGATTGAAATCACAACAAAACACATTTCTAAACAGAAGCTTTATGAAATGAGGCAGCACAGAATTACTTAGTTGCCCAAGAGCACAATAAAGTTAAGTGACAGACCATTATATTTATAAGTTAACTTCAAATTGTGCATGTTCCTGAAGAGCAACAGTCAGTGTTCCTACATCTGCAGAGCCAAGAAGTTGTGAAAAGCAACACAACATCCTCCAGCTGTTCTGCAATGATTGTGTCATGCTGTAGTACGTAAAAAATTCAAGATGTAGATGAATGGTATCAGGCATTACTGGAGGCTGAGGGATTCTCATTCTGCTAGTGGTTTACATTAGTATTGATAGAACTGAAGAATATGAACAGCCAGAAATCTTCAACTCTATTCCTTATTTGGAGAGGACTATAATCTAGTGGCCATGCACACTCCTATTCTGAAACAGTTTCATGTAATTACTCAGAAAAACTATCCTCACTTTACATACCTACATTTTGGATACTGAAGGAAAACCTACTTACATGCAGTAACATATAGAATAAATTACAATCCTACAGGATCATCCCAAATATCTATCCTTTCAGCCAATCTTTCAAAAAAGCTAGGTGAGCAACAGGAATTTTCTCCTGCTGGAAGGTATTACTTTCCAACACACAGATCACTTAAAATGAGTCACATATGTTCTTTAACCACATTGTACACATCTTATTTTGAACAGTCCAGTGCATTCCACTGAAATGCTACAGGATTTACCTGTGAAGCTTTGTCCAATTCGCAGTGTACCATCAGCATCGGTATTTGCAAGTGTTCCCACAAGAATTCTTGAATCAAAGGGTGTGTTGTCATCTTCCCAGCCATTCAAGAAGAAACTAATTCTGCTGTGATGCACCTATAGAATCAATTTAAGGGGGCAAACATGTTTCATTATGCGATCACTTTGATTTCTCTGTGCATTGCATCTATCACTGAATAACTGTTAACTTTACTTCAATCTACTTGCTGTGTGTCTTTATTTTCAGTATCTACTTAAAGTAGTTGCCTCTTTTCTGTCCATGCATTAGCCATTCAGTTAATAAGATCATCACTCAGATGCATGGAGTATAAAATCGCCACAACGGTTACATCAAAGAAGAAACTACAATACAGCAATCTGGCAGGGAGGGGAAAGAGAGGAAAAGGAGAAGGGTCTGTTTCACAAAATATGAGGCTGGTTACAGCTACATCACTACTTCAGGCCATGGGCACATGTTATAGCTGTCAGAGCTCTTCTCATACACATCAGCTCATACAAGCCTCTAGGGGCTATCTACCATACTCAGGATAACCAAACGCAGCACATTTCAGCCAGGCCTCTAACACCCCTCCAAAATGCCTCCCTAACCCCAGCATGTTCCTTTCTACAAGGACTGAAAGGAATGGTGTAGGAACTGCCTACATCTGCTTTACACCCAGCGGGTAATTCCCTTACATCAAGGGAACCCTTGGCTAGGAATATGCACACAGCCAGCACCCCGGGGTACTGCTTTCTGCAAGAGTTCCCTTCCTTGCCAATTCGTTTTAAATTTGAGCTAATGTTCATAGAAATACTTTATGGCATTCTCCCAGCTCCACAAAGTCACCAAATACTGAGCTTTTACAAATCACTTTTGTCCTCATGTTTAGGTTACATAAAATTAGAAAATGTTTAATAATATGGGAGTGCTTTTCCACCTTTCATTTTATGAAACTCAATACTCGTTTAAAAAACACAGGCACATATGAGAGGCAAAAACAGGAGGCATTGTAGTCAGCTACAGTCAGCTTCCTGTTAATGAAATTAATTACAGAAACTGAGTTCAACTCTTGTTGAATTGTTTACTGATTAAGTCTCACTTATTTCAGACAGTGATTTATTAGCAAAACTGAAATTACTTGAATTTTAGCAGTAATTAGCTGGCATAAGGCTTATTTCACACAAGAGATTGGTGGCCTTCAGGTTTTGAAACATTGTTTAGTTGTTGCCTGTTTACAGAATATTATTTTCATTTTGCAGATATAGATGCCTGGTGAATCATGTCTATGGAGGCCTAGTAAAATTAGAGTGCTTTAGCCTGTCTTGATATCCATGCTAATCAAAACAAAACAAACCTGGAATAATTGCTTCCACAAGAATAATATACATGGGAGGACAAACAGAAGGTTTACAAGCCAGAATAATTTGTTGCAAATATCGGTTTGAAAAATACAACGTAAGCACTCATAATGCTACTCCACCAATAAAGTCTTTCAAATCTCAAACCAAGATAAATGGACACAATTAGCTATAAATCTAAGCTCAGATGATCAGCATCATTGCCTTGGGTGACATGAATCTATCAGTATTTTAAGAAAGAAAATATGAAATAAGATGGAAGGGTTGGTTTCTTCAGTTTTTTATTTAGGGTTCACACAAAATTGTACAGATGAATTTTTCTCCTTAAACTGCACTTTCAAGCATACAGATGCATACTGAGCTTTATTGCCATTTCCAGATTCAGTCAATATTTCCCAAATTTAGACAGGAATTTTTATTGCCCTTCCACTGATGGAAATTTGAAGGCTATTATCATAATTACTAAGCCTTGAGATTTGTTCAAAAAGTTATTGCATGTGAGTTTCACCGCTCAAAATACATCTCTCCATTTTAAATTATCTTTTGTGTTGACACATCAATGACCTAAATACAACAGTTTTTTATTTAATTTTAATTCAAAGCCCTCTAAACATCTGATGCCCTATTTGCAAGAGCCTAAGTATATGTGTATATGGTGGTTACACTGCAGTTTTTTTATGCATCACATTTTTTACAGCCTGTTACTGTCATTTGGTGTTTGACTGTTATCATCATAAAAGATACAGGCTTTTCTACTTTGTTATTTGTAGCATTATCTCATGTTTTACAACATCTTTGCACAACATGCCCGCACATGAAATATAACTAGTGAAAAGTTCTCAGTGGTATTAATGCATAAAAAAGAATGTGGTTCCATCTCTACTGTCTTTACCCAGCCAAAAGCTGATGAACAGCCAATTTTCCTTTATCACATTAGCACAGCCATGAGGGAAACACATTTGTTCTAGTCAGCTACACTAAAGATACTATTACCAATCTAACATATACATGTTTTATATCAGCAGTATTCTCAGAGTATGAAGGAGCCAACAATATATTAACACTAGCATGACAGTTTATTTAAGAAAAGAAAATTGTCTCTGTAGAGGGACAGAAGTTAGAAATGTATGGCTAAAGCTCAGTGTCACTGGTCTAATAAAGGTAATAATTCTTAAGCTTTCTTTATAGCAGGTAACACTCCTGTGGCAGCTCTGTCATATCATTCAAATAAAAATGTTGTCTTTTACAAGTTTAAGAGTACTTTTATTTTCAGTCAGATATGAAGCATGTTGCTGCTTTTCTGTTTTCACTGTAAAACATTTGTACAGGGAATTCAAAAATGGGCACACACACCCCCACCAGCTCCTTGCAAACTTACTATCTCGGCTGCAGCTTCTACAGGACCCAATTCTGCCCCCTCCAGCGGTAAGCAAAGTGCTCACCTTCGTGCATCCCCTACCAAAATCAGTGGGACTATTTATGACTTAAGAGTGACAGAACTGGACCCTAAATGACCAGGTATTTTTACTTGTTGAAAATAGGNCCCCAACCCCACCCCACCCCCAATCTCTTTGTATTAAATAGGATTTAGAATAGTTGGGTTTAATATAGCACATCCCCAAGGTAGCCCTAAGCACTTTACAATGCTGAATTGGATATCAGTAGTGCAGTGACTGTGTAAGGCAAAGGCAGCAGTCATTATGCATTTGGCAGTAGCTCAATGTAATGATCCCCCTGCTGGTTATTAAAGGGGGTATGAATATCTGACATGGGAGGAAAATGTAGGAGGGAAACCATGTGTGGTATAAAAAAATCCCAGCGGCTCTCCACTGTGGGACGAGAGGAATGTCTCAAAGTTTGGTGTCAGTTTACACTAAGCTAAATAAGAAGGAAGGCTGGCACCGAATCTGCTGTTTGATGTAGTTATTTAAGGTCTCCTGACCGTTAGCATTAAATTGCATACAATACCACAGCAATAAAAGATGAATTTCACTCCTGACTAGGACAATAGGATTATTCCCCCGTTGTCCTTATTAATAACCTTCTGTAGGAATTTGCCCCAAGAGAATAACAGGAGATGGGGAGGACAGGCTGGCCTTATGGCTGTTTAGACTACAGGACCAGAAGCCTAGGACATCAGCGTTCTAATCCCAGCTCTGAATCTCTCCCTCCCGTGCTTCCCCATCTGTCAAATACTTAGCAAATCACCTCACAGGGAGGTGGCAAGGATTAGTTACTAAGATAAATTCACTCTGCAACCACATTAGCCTCTGCCAATGCAGAGCCTAAGACCAATTCCAAGCAATGGAAAATCCATTTGATGGTGAACTGAGATGGTGAAAGATATCCACAATCTCTCCTCTAAGCATTCTTGTTATGATCCAGAAGAGTTTAAAGATAAGAGGTGCTGGGCCAATGAGCTGATAGGCAAGTTCCTTCAGTACATCCAGAATGATGCACTCTTATGGTCCTCTGTCACAAGCAAATTGCCCACCAGCACCAGAAATACCAAACGCAACCACTACCTACCTAGGAAAAATTTGCTACCTATGGATCAGTGTGGTGTAGAATGAAGGAGGACACACTGAAGGATAAGCTACCGCTTATGAGATAGGGACAGAAAAGGTATTACAACTGTATATTCTCATCTGTACTACTCAGAAGATATAGCAATGAAATTTAACATTGATTTTGTCACTTGGTTTGGATCAGCCAGAGCTGTCATGTAGACAAAAGCCAGTATTTTCATGTATTAACTGCTAACAGAAACTTTCACTGTATTGCATCAACGTATGTGGCAAAAAAGAAGCATCACTACCAAACACTGTACTTCAGAACAGTTGTATTGGCTAAGACTGAAAGACTCACTAAGCAAAAGGCAGAAGCAGTGGAGCATACAGGAGCAGAGTAAGCACGTATGATACTGTTCCCAAATACTTTTTGAACTTCAAACCATTTCATTAACCACCCATGGTTTTCTCTTGTATGAATTTGTGTAGCTGCTCCTTGACACAAGAACTTCCCTATGCCATACATTGTATAGAGTGATTCAAGTAAGTGATGAAGTTTTCCTTTCCCACTCTCTTATTTCTTTTAAGCCTTGAACTGAAGTGCTGTCTACAGGGATAATGTATGATGATATAATAAATGTCTAAATAAACAGTATAATAGATATAAATAAAAATATTTAGCATGTCAATAAAAATTAGCTGTATGATTTTCAAACAAGGCTTAATATTCTTATTAACACAGAGGCAGAAGGCCTTTCCGGTATCAAGCAAAGAAACAGTTACATTGATTCCCCTTTTTTAAGCCACAATAGCATTTCCAAGCTGAAGCCAATTTGGGAGAGTTCTGAGACCCCAATTTAAAAAGTTTTGGCTTTCAGGAAATAACATACGCATATATTACATAGCAACATGTGTGATATCTGGCACATTTAAGCAACTTATGCTTTTTCTTCACACATTAATTGTGTGAAGAAATTATCCTGTCATCAAAATGTCCTATTTCATTTATATAAAGGCAACAATTTTAGTTTTTTCCATGTAGAATTGAATTGCATCATTTCAAAAACATAAAATAAGAAGAAAGTGAATTCTTCAGTGGGTGCTATGATCTTTTTGTGTCAGTAAGAAACTTCCCGCATAATTTGTGCAAAATTAACTCAAATAAGATAGGAAGAAAAGACATGGAAAATAATCCTTTCTGTTCTGTTATAAACTAATAAAGAATACACAAATGTATCATAGCAGAGCTCAAGATCACTAACCAGAGACCAAGACTCCACTGCTCTAAATGAACACAACCAACAGATGCAGTAGTCTCTTCCCCAAATGTTTTAGAATGTATAATTATTATATGTTTCAAAGACATACCTGTTTTTAAATAAATACAATCTTTTACTTTAGGTTATTGTTTCTATTCTAATATTTAATGACATAGGAAAAACCTATTAAAAATATAATACAAATTCTAAAATATTACAGATAAATTAAGGGGAGTTATTTCAACAAAACATTAATCTCTTCTATTAGCTAGATCTAAAAAGATGGACTCTTGTCCATCATAGCTTCTAGTAACCATAAAATACAATTGAATTTTAAAGTTTCTTTTCATCATCCTTTGTTCTAATAACTAGATCACAGTGTCTGGCAAGACAGATAAAGAAACCAGATGGATTTCTTCCCAGATTTGCAGGCTATAAATGAGGAGTTCCACAATAGAGAGAATTCTGGCACCAAAAGTGAAAGAACAAAATATTTTCCAATCATTCAAGCCAAATAATACCGACCCTGGCCTATTTAGTTAGCCAGCCAATTTAGTGATGGCAAACACTTCAACTGTAACTTCAGCTCTTAAGGCTATTTATACCATCAAAGAAAGTCTCAGATGGCAGGGGCAGGAATGACCAACACATATGAAACAGGGACCAAAAATTCATCTTCTTATAAATAATAGGAAACAGAATACATTCCAAAACACATAATGGACACACACCACTGTTTTCAAACAAGATGAAAAAGCAGCAGCTCAGGAATTTTTTTATATGTACCAGACACTGATTCTTCTAAATATCAGGTATCTGCAAACTAAAAATTAGAAAATAAGAAAAAGTGAACACATTCAAGATAGTTCTTAAGCTACAGATCCAAATTTAGCTAATGCAAACAAAAATTGAAAAGTTAAATAAAAACTAAAACATAAAGTCTGTTTCTCAAATATGAGAAAACAAGCACATTCTCCTCCAAACAACTGAAAATAAACTGTAAAAACTCAAACAAGTCTGTATTAGCTCATCCTTTAAATAAAGTCTATTTGCACGGCAACAAGTTTATCAGAAATAGAAATAATATAAATAATTATTATAAAGAAGTTGACATACAATATAAAGAATTTTAAAGTGCTTTATGAAGAGAAATTAAGTAGCTATACAATTTTACCTGAAAGGCATAATAAAGATGTTCCATTTATTTTCTAGATCAGCAAACTGGCAGAAATGACCCCTCCTCCTAGTTGCTATAAAAGCTAAAACAACTCCAGAATCAATAAAGTTACACAGGCTTTACAGAGACATAAATGAAAGCAGAAGTTAGCATAAATGATTTGCTTAATCATTCAGAAATAACGAGGAATCAGAGATTGTGAGAAATAAGGAGAAGTTGCAATTCACCCAGCTCAAAAATTACTGCACAACGTACCGTTACAATTGCTTACCATCACTTAATTTGGCATGGTTCTTATAAAAGTTGCTACCTAAACATAGCTTACAACCTGCTAAGATAACCAAGATTCAGAAAAAAACCTTTTTTTTTTCTAAATGTATTGCAGATTTGTTGCATCAGGAACTTTTTCAATAAGCTCGAAACAGACAGTATATTAACACATTTTCTCCCAAGGTGAGAAAACAGATTAAGGTTATGACCAAAATGACAGGCCTGTGGCTTCCTTGAATACTTTAATAGAGTCAACAAATCAACAGTGGTCACTGATGACAACAGATGAAGGAAGACAATAGATGGAAGGAGGGGAATTAGTGATGCTGTTATAATAGTCTAATCAGAAACTTGAGCATAAAAATCTTTTTCACTTTCAACCTGTCTAAATATACTCTTTTTGTCTGCTCTTATAAAGATATACGGCATATTCTGCCACTGGGGGACACGTGGGTTCACATCTCTAATCTGGGAAAGCAGGCGTGGAACAGAAGTGTAACACTTAGTGAAAGATGTAGTAAAGAGTTTTTGCATAAGAAAGAGATGAGATGTGCACAGCTATGTATTTCAGTATTTCCTTGCATAATTGCAAATCTTGCTGACGCTGCAGTTACAAAGGCTTCCACACAGCCTTTGTAAGTGAATTTCTGTAAAAAAGAAAGGTCAGTGATATGGATTTAAGCAACACGAAGTGGACGAATGGAATTTTGGTGAAAAACAACACATGAAACCACTAGCATGAATCCAAGCGTACTTTCAGCTGTGATTTAAGCAGAACTAGCAACCAAAAACTACAATGCTGCATTTCATACATTCTTCAAAAATCTAGGTGTCTATGTGCCCCTAAATTTGTGCATCAGAAACTGTAGACAACTTTCTGCCACAATTCAACACCTTCCTTCACTGAATAAATTGCAGAATTTACACATCTTGAACATCCACCTAAAAGGTTACTTAACTACCTCCAGTTCTGCCTTATGCCTCTTCTTTTGCATTATTTTACTGGCTTTTATTTCTCCTTTTTTAATCTAGTACATTCACATTTATCTTTTTTTTTTTTTTTTTAAACACCAAAAATGTAGTGAATACAGGTGGGAGCAGATTCCATACCCCAAAGAGTAGTTACTTCAAACATTAACACAAACAAGGAATAAAACCAGCTTATCCCCAAATTTCTCTACTCTTCCCAAGCCTTCCAACAGTCTGTCAGCCGCCTTATGACTGCTTCAGAAAATGAAGAAGCGTGGTAGGTTCCACAGCTTAGCTTAACCTCTGCAGATGCATCAGGATTCCACACCGCATTCAAATACCTCCTACTCCACATATTACTCATTAGCACTGGTGCACACCCTGCTCGTATGCTCCTATGTTGTTTTTCTCTCCCTACAACATAACACATGCAGCCTAACCCAAATTTAAAACCTTAGCTGAGTGGATAGTTCAGGAATACATTTTTGTAGTGTACATTTTAGCAGTGATGACATATTGCTAGGCATGTTTGGGCAAATATTTTACACACATCAAAATCCCCTGTGCCTTTTTTTTTTTTTTTTTTTAATCTTTCCCCCTCTTAGACAAAGCTTACAACCATAAGATAAAAAGTGTTCACTTCTAGTCTTTTGCTCTTTGCATTTTAATTTTTTTATTTGGAATGAAAATTGAGATGATACAGAGGGAACTTGGCAGAGCTAAAGCTTGGCAAGAGGTAATGAATTTATGTAGCAAACATATGAGAACAAGAATATGTCAGGAGGAATTTGTTTGGGATCTTGTTCTTAAATAGACCAAAAAAAGATGCTAATAACCATGTTAATAGGGACAAGGGGATGAGGGGAAGGAGAAGTGTGGGAATTAAATAAGAATATCCAGCAGGACAAGCCAGCTCAGATTATTTATCTGCATAATACTTGACAGACGAATGGCACCTTCTGTAGCTGGAAAAGAACTTCCTGATTAATTTACCAGTGAGCTTGGTGTTGCTTCAGCTAGAACCATCTCTTGATTTCGAATGCATTTCTCTTTCTTACCAAGCACAGGAGAAATGGAGTACCACCTTATATAGCCATTACAGTTACTTAAAATCTTCAATGTTATTTTTAGATTCTTTGCCCATTATCTTACAGCAAATGCCAAAGAAACACACATAATAAATTTTTCCTGCTATTATTAAAAGAATTTATTCACATTTCTAAATTCCTTTATGTATTCAAATCCTATAATACCCTCACATGACAAAAA
>VZRU01016781.1:299935-325589 GCA_013398155.1 Pedionomus torquatus | reverse complement strand
AAAAAAAAAAAAAAAAAAAAAAAAATTAAGCTAAAAGAACTCAACACCTCTGAGCAAACCCAAACCTACTACCCACTCCTCTGTACTTCAAGCCTTTGAAGCAACTTGGCTGCAAGCTTGAAGGGAAAGAACATAAGAAGATAGAGGCAAGCTTCAACTCTGGCACCTACATAGGTTTCAATGTGATGCTTTTCACACAACTTCAGCTCTCAGGACAAAGAGCATTATAGAGGAAGAAAACAAAGAGGGCTTGGGGCACTGCAACTATTGACTTAAGTAACACCATGGTCATGGGCTTTGTTATGATGATTTTAGAAAAGTGCTTATTTTAGCATTCATAGTTAGGGGAGATCACTTTATTTGCAACTGTTCTGCCGTTTTTAGAAGGAAGGCAGCCAACATAATTCTAGGCTGAGAATCATTACCTAAACATAGCCAAAAATACAAAGCCAACTCTGCCCTCTCATCAGAACATGCCAGTCTAGCCAAAATATGCAACTAAAAGTGTTTTAATTTATTATTTTATTTTTAGTTCAATCATGTCAAAATTCAAGGATGAATTCCTACTCTTTACTGAGAAAATAAAAAAAAAACTCCAAAATCTCCCTTTTATAGCCTCCTTAAGCTCTATAGAAAAACCACCTTTAGCCTTTAAAAACAGGAACTGAAGTTGTGGAGTAAGTGGAAATGGTATGTGCCAAACTATTTGGCACTAAATCACTGAATTTTTCTTCAAAACCAGGACACTGCTTTAAGATGACCAGGCGCCTACACAGGGAAATGGTTTAAAATAATTTGGAAGTTTAATTCTTCTTCAGTATACTTCAAAATTATTTTCACTATATATAAGTAGAATCAACTAACTGAATTGGTCAATTAAACTATTTTAATCCAGACTATTTTACAACAGTTACAATAAAAGACCCAGAAAGATGCCTGTCTTTACAAAATTCATTGGGGATTTGCACACATATAGTATTTGATTATCCTGTGCACAATCTTGTTGCAGAATCTAGAGGATTTTAACTTCCACTAATAGAGTAAGAATACTTGCATTGAACATATTTTTCTGCAGGACAGCAAACTGGAAGAATGCCAGCAAAACATTCCAAAATGAATAACACTTTTTCATCTTTGGATTTATCCTCTACTTTTTTCTTTCTTTTATTCTTGTTGTTAGACTTTGACAGACACTTTTTGAGGAGATCCTGATAAATAAATTTAAAAAATCCGCAATTAGATGGCTTTTGAAATTATAACTGCCTAAATGGCAAAAAACCACCATTTTTCAAATACTGAAATTGACTCATCAAAACATTCTGTCCAGAGATAACAACTAGACTGACTAGTACTTCAGCTGTGAATTTATTTAAATGTACACATACACATGCAGTATTAGGAAGGCAAAAACAGGACATGAAATAAACATAAGGCATCAGCTCTAAGCTCACTGTCAAGAGTATACCAAGGCTTCTAACCACAGAGTTCAGCTGAAGGTATCTATCTGTCAAATGTAATCTGTGCAAGTGAATATGCTTAAGCTGGTGCTATGAATCAACCAAAATTGCTTTGGTCTTATTGACATTCAATTGCAAGAAGTTGCAGCTCATCCAGTCCAATAGACATCTGACAACAACAAGAGTGTTTCAGTGACAGAAAGCTTTAAATATAGATGCAACTATCATCACGATACATATGGAACTAAACTTTATGATCCTTCACACTGTCTTTGGAAACTGGTCATTAGCTGGGTGCCATAAGACCACATGGTCATCCTCTCTATCTGTTGCAAATTTCTGCAGTTAACTAATCACTGCAGCTNAAAACAACAACAAAAAAAAACCAAACCAAAACAAAACAAAACAAAAAAAAAAACAAAAAAAAACACCAAAAAAAAAAAAACAAACAAACAAACAAAAACAAGAGTTAAAGGCCAGATATTCAGCTGCTATAAACTGCCTTCAGCTTCAGCAATGCCATTCTAAACCTGCTGAGATTCAGACCTCAATATGTTAAATTCACTGTCTTCCTCACAGCTGTTCTTTATACCTTGAAACAAGATGTCAGATAATGGGCGGATGTGGGATGTTGGACAATAAAGAATCTTGCACAGAGTCCCAAAAGAAGATCCTATTTGTGTCCTAACATTGTACAAAAGAAATGAACACCACCTGCAACCATCTGTGTGCTTATTTAACCTTTCTCCCTCAGAGAACTCCTGCCATTTCAATGGTAGATGTTCCAGCGCAGCGCCTTTTTCTAAAAATTTTCATGTACCTCCACTGTCTATATGACTCATAATATTCGCTCATTTGTCCTCCCCAGCTCCTGCTGCCTCATTCCTTCTCTCTCCATACAGTGAACTTAAATCATCCCAGAGCCGCAAACAGATAAGGGAAGTTGAGGAAGGAGAAATATATTGACTACGGTATAGCTTGCAACCTTATTTAAGGACATTCACAGTGCAAGTATTTTTGGGGGGAAGGGGAATAACAGACTAATGCCCATTTTATGAGTACTCTGAACAGTTATGCTCATGTTCTGAGAAATCCAGCGTACAAAACACAGTCTCGAGGAAGAAACCTCATCAGGGGACCACAGTGACAGAACTGTCTTAAAACGGAAGGGCTGGAGAGGATAAAGGGACAGTAGAAGAAATGGTAAAGAACAGCGAAGGGGAAGGAAAAAGCATAAGGTCGGGAGGGGCAAGTTGTCTCTTTGCCTTTCCTTCTTTTGCCTCAGGCCCATATCGGCCTTTCCTTTTCTTGACTTAACTGGGATGAATTTTAATTGCAGCCTCGATACGTGTTTTATACACTATGTACTCTCTACTTGTGTGGAGTGGATTTCCCATTCATCACAGGATTGCAGGCAAAAATCCCAGGAGCATTTTGCTTTCCTTCAAAGTTAGCTTTGCTAAAATCAATAACTTCAGGGCTGCTTCCTCTGTCTAGCACATACTACCCACCCTACCACCATTTCAAGTTTCATGATTTTATGATCATTTGATTTTGTTTCTTATCTCCGTATACAGATTTATATTAGTAATCTTCCGTGATAAAAGAGATAATATTCTATACTGTTTCAATAACAGTATGAAGGCAACACTCTTACAGCAATAGTGGAAACACGCTCACATTTGTAGCTTTTAGTCAATATCCTAACTGATCTCTAACAATCTCTCTTCCTACTGTTTCCTCCTCAATACTCCACCATTCTTCAAATCAAAGTTCTGGTTTTCTTAGGGACCCGTTTATGTCTTGAATATTTTTAGTGCTTGTGCTTTTTTCCCAATCATCTGCAAGCCTAGTGCAACAGCCAAAAATCACAACTACATTAAATTGTCCTTATCTTGCACGCAAACCGCTGAACTTAGGGTTGTTTTTTGTAAAAAAAAAAAAAAAAAAAAAATTAAAAAAAGAAAGAGGGGAAAAAAAAAACACAAGGGAATGATAGCGTTATGAGAAGCAGGGGTATTTCCTACTGCAGATTGAGTATCATTCCTCAGCAATATTGTTACATCTCTTCCAGCTTTATATTAGCTCTCCCATCACTAAAAGTGTGTATCTTGGCATTTTAAATCCCCCTTCATTTTCCTGGTTGTCTCTCTTATTCCAATAATATCTTTCTTATCCTTGAAAACATGTCACTCCAATTTGGCAGTCTTATTACATATGCTCCTAGCATTTGTATAAAAGATATTTAGCTTTTCTTTTTTCCTCTCCTTTACTTTCCCTTTTCACTATCTCCTACAATGTTAATCCTTTCTCAACGGGAAATGGTTTTCTTCAATCTAAGTCTTTTTGTGCATAGATCCAATAGTTCAGCTTGAATTCCCTGAAGAACAACATAAATTTAAGAAAAAAAGAAAAAGTGGGCAAGGGGAAAGAGGAAGAAAAACATGGAACCCTGGAGCGCTCCTGAAACAATTAACTCTCTGTTCAAGAACAAGGCATGTATTAATACAAATTTGACCCCAAACAGTGAAATCAGAAAGCAACTGGAATTGCAGACTGACCCATAAAGTGGTTTACAGGCTAAGACAATCTAATAGCTATTTCATTAATAAAGCCTTCAAGATGCAAAAATTCAACTAACAGCATGCAGAAGGATTCAAATTAAGAATCATGTATGTCATTAATGTTTTGGGCAAAGGTAATTTTAGCACTGTGTTAAAAACTGAGTGATATAACCTACACTGTCAATTACCTGATAAACTAGGCTGAAAAAGACAGATGAATGCAAAAAATAATAGCTTCTGAAATGGTCTGTATTTTTGAAGAATTAGTATTTAAATAAGTAAACATAGTTTTAAAATAAACAATTGAATCAGAGATTAGTAATCCTTTACCCACAGAGTATGCATTTCAATTATGGACTGGCAATTTTAATTTAGTCTTTTGTTGGCAAGTGCTTCACCCACATTTCAGTAGTATGAAGGAATATTAAAATGGTTACCTACCACTCTTCCACTTTCTATGCCAACCAGCACTGTATTCTTTCTTTCTGTATTCTTTATTGCTTGTGTCAGTAGAGCTCTATCAATCTATTACTGATGCCTCAGGACAAACTAGACATATCTGGGTAGGGGAGTGGCAAAGAGAAACCAAGAGTTCAAGACTGTAAATACAGATTCTGTTAAAAATTAAAGTACTTAACAAATAAGCTTTGCTCCAACTACTATTTTAACTATCAATCTCTGTTCTTTTTACGTGGAAAGGTTTTAACCAGGGACTCTTGTGCTGCAAATCTCTTCCAAACAATAAGAGGATCTAGTCAACAGATCTCAAAATACATGGAGAAAAATTGCTTTCTTGCTGCATGACTATTTTCTCCATGTCACAGAGCAAATAAGATCCAAGATCCAATGATCATTATAGTAACATGAAAGGAGACAAGTATTAAGGATTCAACAAGCTGCTTTTTAGCAGCTAAAACGGTTAAATAAAATAGACTTGCCAAAATTAATTGAAACAAAAGGCCTCAAAGTACATTTTAGATAATGTCATAACAATGCACATTCTCCCTCTGCCCCCTCCATTTAAAATACAGCACAACCACTGATTCTGAATTTTCCTGAACTACTTGTAATCATGTAAATTAGGAATGAGATGTAGATGTCAAATGAAACATCCCTTCTGAATAAAGTCTCTGTTCTTCGCCAGTCAAAGAATAAGCAGATACCCACACAAATGCAGGGAGCTGTTACTAATGTACAATTATTAACCCTGTACTACACTATCAGATGCAGATTAAATTCTACTCTTTTGAACTGATTATACGTGAAGAATTTTGTACTACTTTTCACTGCTCAGTACTGGGACTTGTAAGTCATTCCCAAATTTAATGCAAGAATACATTGGTTCTACAACAGCTGAACAGCTCTGCTGGGACTAAAAGGCTAAAAATCCATCCCTCTGTCTCTTTTTGTGATGATCTACACAAGAAGGCAGCAATTATTCTTGCCCTCTGAATGCCTCGCCACAAAAGTTCCATGTATACAGTTAAGGGATTTTTGCAAATAAAGTCTCATCTTTTCTTTCAAGGCTTAGTTTCTCTTCATGGTCAACGATTCACAAAATTCTGCCTTTGATTCCTTTCATATTCCTCCCAACAGCCTCACTTCAGGCCCTCCCCTCCTCCTCTGTGCCCTGCTTTCTCCCTTCCATCACAAAGTCCTTTAGAAACGGTCATTCAACTATCCCTTTGTACTGTAACTCTTCTACAGTCTTTTTGATGGCAACTCACTGTAAGCTTCAATTTTCATTTTTTAATAACAACCGCTTTTCTCCAGAGTTACTAAGCATCTTACCAGCAAAGCTTTGCAGTAGATCCAAACTATGCTTTTAACTGAACATAGACCAAACCTGACTTAGGAGGACTGTGTTTTGATAGCTTACTGTTGGTATTGTTTGGTAGCTTATTTTTAGAAAAAGCTATAGGACAAGTTTATGCAGCAGTTCCCTCAAACACAGTTTGTTGATGAGAGGCCACGGGAGGCTGCTCAGAAAGTTCCCAGTGGTTTCCTGTGCACTTTAGCATACAAGCCTCAAGTTAAAGCGCAGAAAGGACAGGGAGACTACCAACCAACAGCAAAGATGAGGATGCCTATAACAAAATTTAAGAAGGATAAAAGCCTATCAGATATAATAAAATGAACTTGGAAGTCCAGTAGAAAAAGTGGTAATCCAGTTTACCAACCAGTTACATACATGATTGCCTGCCGACAGGGAAGAGGTACATGCACAAGGCACAAGTAAATCGTAACTTTAAAATACAGAACATCCACCATGAAGACTCAAGCAGGCCACCTAAAGAAGTTCAGAGATGAGAGACTTTCTGTTGACCAGCCCTGACTCCCAGAACAATAAAAGTCTAGCTTCATACACGATCACAAAGCTAGAAACAGAAAGGCACACATCTGAGTACTGAGGATAAATCCTCAGAGCAGGAATTACAGTGGAGAGAAACAAAAGCTTGCAGTTCTGAAATCTCAGATTAGGAGCAGCATTGATAGTTTAATCTACGCTGCCACGGAATACCACATGATGATCTGCCTACAGATGTAACAGCGACGAACCTCACAAGCTACACAGGTGATCTACAATCACAGTCTATAGCAATGGTACACCTAAGTACCAATGGAATGGAGAGTGGAGAGGTTCAAGAGGAAAATATTTTGGCTTTAATTCAGGAGGCAGAAGATAAAAGCCAGTGACATTCTTCAAAATATTCCCAGTATCACAAAGGGTCAGACAAGCAAGGCTGCATCATTCTGCACACAACTGTACAAACAGTGCATGGAAAAAAGATTCAGGTCAATTCAGAATTGAGACACTTTTCTGGAACAGACAGAATCAATGAAGGGTAAGCTTCTCCTATGCCCAAGTAGGGCCAGTTTACTTGTTTTATAGAATGGTCTGGGCTGGAAGGGATCTTAAAGTTCATCAGTTCCATCCCCCTCGCTATGGGCAGGGACACCTCCCACTAGAGCAGGCTGTTCAAAGCCCCATCCAGCCTGGCCTTTAACACTTCCAGGGATGAGGCATCTACAACTTCTCCAGGCAACCTCTTCCAGTGCCTCACCACCCTCACAGGAAAGAATTCCTTCCCAGTATCTAATCTAAATCTCCCTTCTTTCAGTTTATAACCATTGCCCCTCATCCTATCGCCCCACTCCCTGATAAAGAGTCCCTCGCCATTTCTCCTGTAGCCCCCTTTAGGTACTGGAAGGCTGCTATAAATTCTCCCCAGAGCCTTTACTTCTCCAGGCCGAACAACTCTAACTCTCTCAGCCTGTCTTCATAGGAGAGGTGCTCCAGCCCTCTGATCACCTTTGTGGTTCTCCTGGACTCATTCCAACAGGTCCATGTCCTTCTTATGTTGGGTACTCCAAAGATTATCAAATTAGAAAAGACACCAATCAAGTTTGTCCTAACTAAACATGTATGTACACTGTAACAAAATATACTTGTCTTTGAAATCAAAAGCCTACAATGTTTGTACCTGAATGTCAGGAATTACATAGATCACACCACTAAAAAAGCACTGCTACACCTTAGAGAAAGTTCAAATTTTGATAAGGTAAATGAGCTAATTGTATTAAAACTTACTACAGAAGCTGGTATTCCAGCCCCTCCCTGCCACCCCCCTTTTTTTTAAGTAAAAAAAAAAAAAAAAAAAAGAAAGAAGCATCTTCAGATTGAGTAAACAAGCAGTAGAAACAGAAAATACAATTTTCAATTAGCTCTGCATAGACCAAAGAACAATGCAGAAATTAAAATTATAGGTATGATGCGTGACTAGGTCAGTTGAGGCAATTGTTCTTATAATCTATTAAATCAAGTCTACACACGGTGAATTGGTTGGAGAAACACACGAATAAATACTGTATGCTGGAAAAGACCATGTGATTTTTGTGGAAGGAAATCAAGATCCAACTTTAAATTCAGTTAAGGTGCATGTGGATAAGGAAGAACTGACCAATATAACATATTGGCTTTCCAGAAAGTTTTCAAACTTCATAGAGATTAAATGGCCACATTTAACAGACAGAAGTTTATCAGTAGGTAACTCCAACAATCTCTGCTATTTAACATTTTGTATAGGCTTGAAAACAGAGGTTAGTGAGGTGAAAAAGGATGCAGGTAATACTTGCAGACAGTAAAAGTCAGAGTTTACTTCAAAGTTACCAAAAGGATCTCCAAATTGTTAAGGAAGAGGCAGTAAGGTAGCAGACTAAATGTATTAACTACAAGGTAGTAGAGACAAGAAAAAAAATAATTTCTTAACTATGTAAACAGAACATTAAATTCTGAAGTGTCACTGTTAAAAAGCAGTGGTCTTGGAGTTACTGTAAACAGTCATCCACTAATAAGCAAAAAACTCAATGGCAAAGAGGAAATACATTCCTTATTGGGAAAGAAATGAAAAATAAACCCACAAAACTTCATTGTTTAGAAATTTGTGGTGGAAAGATTCTGGAATAACAAGTGGAATTCTACCCTTGTATCCCCAAAATCGTAATAGTATAACCCCAAAAGTTTCAGAAAAGATTAGTGAGGATGACCAAACTGCAGAATGGCTTCAACATCTTATAAACAATTACAACATGTGACCAAGTTCTATAACCAAAATATCAAATAGCATGAGAATGATAAATAGAAAGCAACTGACAAAAGAAATTGGCAAAAATAAGTTACAAGACAGCAAATTTAAATTTGAGAACAATTTCACAGTCACAATTGCATGAAGAACTCATTGCCACAAGATACTAGCAACGCCAAAACATGAATTATAAAAAAGAACTAGACTATTAAACTAAAAATAGGTCAGTCAGTGGCTATTCGATACAGTCTAGCTTAAGAAGCTTCAAAAACACTGCCTGTCAGAAAACAGGTCAGTTATGCATCTAAAAGAAAGCTGATTTTTTGCAACTATTCTTCTTTCATACTCAAGAGTATCTAGACAGTCAAGACAACATAGCAATTCTTAAACAGTGCAAACTGTTTAAGAAAAATTATGGCGTTATTGAGCTGAGGTATTGTAGCAAGAGACATGGACAGGAGATCTTCTCCCTCTTCCACCCCAGAACTCACTATTTTCCAGCCAAGCTGATAAATTGTTCATTGTCAAGAAATAGCCTTTGCTTCCATGAAAAAATGATATATCAAGACTTACCAGAAGATTCCTCCTGTGAACTGCCACCAGCACATATGGATTTTGCATTGTGGGATCTACGCATGTATTTCTGTCACCTTACATTTGCTGCATGCACAGGTGATAATGCAAGATGTACATGAGAGAGTTCACACATAAACAATGGAGGATTCATAGAAGACAAACTGAAAATTTCATCTTCTGTTTCTTGATCAGACTTCTGACTTAAGTCTCTGTCTTTAAACTACAGAAACCTGAAGCAAATGTAATAAATACTTGCTTTTTAGATAACCAGAGCAGCTGCTGCTTTACCTATTTGGCTGCACTCGTGACATTTTTAGACTCCTATCAAAAATTTTCAAGTATCTTGTGAAAACATCTACTGTGCAACTGGAACACCATAAAGAGGGAAGAACAATGGTTCAATATCTGCGCTCCAGCTTTACCAGCAGAGAAGTTCAAACCAGTTGCCAGTTTTTTGCTCCTATATTGTGTTTGCCATGAACCACCTGCTGGAGCACCTTCTGCCCACATTATAAATGGTATGCTTTAAATGGTGATAGTACAGCATGAAACTTCAAGCTTGATGTCCCCAGAAAGAAATCATATTCAAGCATATCAGCTCTGCAGTGCTCTACAGTAACACAAGGCTCCAAACAGACAGAAGGCAAATGTGTACCAAAAAGAACTCTTCCCATATACAAAACTGATAATGTCAATGTACCCTTTGTGTCATCTTTATGTTTTACACCAACAGTCATATCAAGTGGACACAGCTACTTCCAATCTTTCAGTTTGCTCCCTACACAACCCAAGAGCACATAAATGTACAAAAGGAAGAGCAGTCATACAGCTGCAAAAATGTACCTAAAGTTACACCACACAATACGTATCTGGGACCCCACTTATAAGTAGTGTACATTAACTATTTCTTTTAAATCCAGCTATACATTTTCTTACCATTGTTCTTAACAATGAATTTGAACACTTGAGGAACTTTATTTTTTTCTTTACCTTTGAAAAGCTTCTCCTCTAAGAATTAGGCAAGCTACTTCTGTATGATATGATACAATTTTTAGATTGATATGCCATCACAATATTAGATTTTTTTCTAAAAAATATGTTTGCAAATGATGTTTTATGTACTGTAACTACGTATGACAGAAAGATGTATTACACTGGCCACCAGAAGTTTGATTCACAGCTATTAATTATCCTGAAAAAATTATGGTATGCTTAGGAAGAAACCTGAAAGTTATTTTCTAATTTAAAAGAAGAAAAAAAAGAAAAAAACACCACAACCTCAACAATTCTAGAGTACCGCAGATCATTATTCATCTTTACTTTACTCATTTTTATCTAAAAAAAATTAAAATTTAATTAAAAAGAAAAAAATGTACCAGACACCAAAATATAGCTTTAAGAATTGTAGGACGTTTAAAGATTTGGGACTGGCAGGGTCGGGGTGCGGGGCAGTAAATCATTCTTAACATAGAGCTTCCATTATTAAAAATACAATTTAATTGGCTGCCACATATTTTTGTATAAGGGAACAAACTGCTTGTAAAACATATTGAAACTGGATGGATTTCAAATCTCCTAAGAAACTCTCCAGACAAATCAGACATAGCTTTTGCAAAACATTCAATACTACCTCCTCCCAGCATTGGCCATACAAAGGCTTAATTCCTTTCCTACTGTATATAATATAGAATCTGGGCAGATTTCAGTGGGATTTGCAACTGAAAAAACATTTGCAATTTCTGTAAGTGTAATCAAGATAGTATTAACCAAACCTGTATTTTTTTGCATTCTCTGATGTTGGCCCAGATGAAGGTCCTTGCCTTGTGTTCCTAGACAGCTATCAGACTGTAAATCTAAACCCACAAATATGCAAGAACTTACCTGAACTCATATTCAGGCAAGAAAGAAAATAATTTATGAGACAGTATAAGTGAAAAAAAAGATAGAGGCATCTAGGAATATCTGTTTCCCAAGGAGCTGAAGTTTTAATAACAAAGAGTTTTCAAATCAACACAAAGTTGACATCCTAGTAGCCATGGACCAGAAGAGTCAAGCATCACAGCAGGACTTCTGGATGCAGCACAGCAAGTTACCAAGGCTGCAAGTTCAGCAGCAGTATCTGAAGGGCCTGCAACTACAGCAGATTAAAGGGTGAACCAGTTGCCAAGACAGCTATACTCATTGTTTCTATGAACAGTTCTATAAAAACACACTCAAATGCATGATACAGATTGAGATACACATTTCATTTCTGCTGTCTGTTGGTAGCAGAGCACCAACCATATTGACAGACTGCACCTTCCTGAACATTTTTATCACACAATTGCAATTAATAGACAAGAAGCTTCTCTCCCTTAATAGGGCTGACAAATACTTCTAATAGATAGTATGTGATGACTTCAAATAGGAGATCAAAGTGATTTGTTAAACTGAACTGCTTCCTTGCTTTCTCATATCCTTACAGAACTTAGGGAATATACAGTTTACAATACCTTGTATTTAGTAATACAAACCCAGAGAGTATAGAGTAAACGTTTTCCTCCCTGCTTTTAAGTCTCAGGCTCTTTGCTTTTAATATAAAATTTGAAGTATTCAAAAACTTGTGCAGAAAATAAAAGGATTTCACAAATTGGAAAGGACAAGTTTTCTCTTGATAGTCAAACAGTTATGATGTAAAGCGGTCTCATTAAATCATAAGTACTTAACCTTTTCTTGAAAGAACTGGAAGATTTAAAGATTTATAAAGAAATTTTGCCTAAACTAGGAAATGAGTCATATTTGACATGTATTGAAATGATAATGCTGATTTCAATAGGCACTCTAAGAGCATTTTCCTCCCAGGAGAGTAATTCAGTCATGGTTACCTCTCTGCATTTAGATTTTAAACTTACTTTCTAAAGCTTTTAATGTGCTATAGTCTGCCAAAACATGGCAGAGTTACATAGATATGATCAGGCAAAATAAAGGCTAGTAAAAAGATTATTTTTATAATTGCAGACACTAAGTATGAAATAAATACATCAATCTGACATGTTCTCAAAGAATCTCCTGTTTCAGCAGCCTTGGCTGTATCTGAAAATTCCTGTTTAAGTTTAGCTCTTAATTGCTTAAATTCTGAAATATCAAAGGGAATGTGAGAGACCCTTAACAGTGAATCTGAAAAAGAAAATACAAAACAGAACTGTTGTTACTATGTGGCACAAATCTGATATCGGTATCACGATGCAGAGGTAATAAAGTACACAATTTGCCTTGATTATGCATTGCTATGCTTTCAAATGTTTTATTTCTTTAAAAGCTATGTTTTTTAAAGACACCAGTTTTCCTGAGGTTTCACTTCAGTGCGTATCAGATTCTTTTAAGGCTATATATCCTTTGCTCCACTATGTGCCTTCAATCAGAGCCTTTGCTAATACATATGTAAAAAGCTACAGTGATAAATTTAACTAAATCAAAATCAAACACAGACTAAAAATTTTAGAAACCTGAAGGACTTGATCCTCATCAAATAGAATTGGGACAGTAACCTCAAGGAAACAGGATCCATAATTTATGGCCTTTTTAAAAACAAACAAACAAACAAACAAAACCAACCAAACAAACAAATTGTTTGAAATTGAAAAAAAAAAAATATATGTTCATTTACAAATCATAAGCAATAGAAGGTAAATGCAGACGTCATTAGAGAAAAACAAGTCATTAAATGGAGAGCAGGAAAAAAAATGGTCTAAATTCACTTTTGTTGCAAATCCACTGCCACTTTAGCAGAACTTTTCAAGGATGACCTTTCTCTAATGTTTCTTGGGTATAAAGTGCAAAGAAATAGATAGCCAGTAGCTCTGTCAGCAATATACCACATATTAAAGCTGCATAAACTATTAAAAAGTATGAAGTTACTCTTTGATGCCATCCAGGTTCAAGGAGCTTTTTCAACAACCCATTCCAAGACTATTAGTGACTCATGTCCAACATCCTGCTGGCAGTAGTTGTTAACAGTAATATTGCAGGAAAAGGGAAACAGAAAATATTGCACAGTCCACCTACGGAACAATTGATTGATACGAATTTCCATGTTTTCCTGATGGATGCACTACACCTTATTACCCTTTTTATGAAAGTTACTGAATTTAAATTAAAACAAAAACATTTTCTTATCCCCACAATTCTGATCAGAACGCTCTTTCAGAAACACTCTGCTGCAACAGAACAGACTCAGTTTCCAACTTAAATAGTGTCTTTTTCTGTCTGGTGTTTACAATCCAACGGATTTAGAGAAGAAAACTGCATGACTTCTTACTCTTCATTACAGTTCATTCCTAAAAGAAGGTTCTCCAAATTATCTTCTGTAAGACCTGCATGGAGCCTTTCAATCTTATCTTAGGCTTAGTAGCTCTACTCTGAATTATGGTCCTTAAATGCGAATAACAGAAGTTGTACCAAACATTTTGCACAAAATCTCACTAGAGTCTGGAGCAGCAGCAATGATGCTTTTCTCTCACTAACAGGAAGACCTCTCTCTCTGTTTCCCCAATGTATACCTTTTTGGTAGCCATATCATGTTAGTAACTCATCATGACTACCTGTGACGACTACAGCAATTTTCTCATAATTAACTACTTCGCAAAAGACTTTGTAAGGGATTTCAAGTTCATTACATGGCATTTTTTAAATCCAAATATTTTTCACGCTGTTACCCTATACCTTTTCATCATGGCATTGTTCCTGTATCTTACTGTTCCTCTTCTTGACGATGCCTCTCCATGTTATGTTACTAGCTAGTATTATCAGTACACTCATTAATGAAAATGTAACTCAAGGCTGGTGCAAAGACTAATTCTCAAGGAATTCAATTTCTTTTTTTGCCTCCTTCATCTCCCAGCCCTGGAATTATAAGCAAATTCCTCTAAGCAGTACCTATTGCCAACCCTCCCCATGAGCATTCCCTTTGACCCTACAACTTCTTATGGCTTGTCACATCACTGCTAAACTGAACTCCAGATACAGGAAATCTGACACATTTACTTTGCCTGAAAATCAGTTTTCTCATAAAAAAAAAAAAATCCTAAGAGGTTAGACAGTGATGAGCTATCTTTAGTAAATCCACGCTGCATTTTATCCCCTTTTTCATTTAGCTCCACATCTTTATCTATTCCTTCAAAGATCTCTTCTAAATCCTCATATGCCACTGTGTCAAGACAAATAGGTCTGCATTGCTAAGATGCCTGAAGCTTCCTGTGGATCTGGCTGGGATGGAGTTAACTTTCTTCACAGCATTCTGTATGGTGCTGTGTTCAGAATTTGTGGCTAAGGCAGCATCAATACCACATTAATATTTTGGCTACCGCTGAATAGTGCTTGAACAGTGGCAAAACCTTCTTTTCCCACTCCACCCCACCATCCCACCTCAACAGTAAACTAGGGTTGGGCCAAGAAGTTGGGAGGGACACAGCCAGAACAGCTGACCCAAACTGACCACAGGACCATACAGACCATACCATATCACCTCATACTTAGCAACGAAAACTGGGGTAGAAAGAGGACTTTGGCGAGACAGGGGTTTATTTCCAAGGTCGCTGCTGCTTGGAGACTGGCTCGGCAGTGGTCTGCTTGTGAGAGGTTGGTGAGTGACTGCCTTTGCATCATTTGTTCCCCTCCCACCCTCAGCTGTTAAATTGTTGACCCGCGAATTTTCTCACTTTTGCTACTGCTGTTATTTCCACTGTTCCACTGGTGGGGATGAGGGGGTCCTAGGTTCTTGGCTGCTGGCCAGCATCAATGCACGTCCCTAAATGTAACCATTATAGCTCCACCTCTGACTTGGTAGATTTGCACTAAATATCTCCTTGTCAAAGGATTTTATGTACCATTTTTTTCAGAATTTTTGGACAAAGACCATCTGATTGCATCAGCATGCAATATGCTTGCAAGTTCCTGTTTCTAACTCTTTATAATAATTTCTGTTTTCATGCATTAATTTCTGTTATTCAGTATACTTTTGCGCTGTGACTGTTATCATTATTCTTACTGAAAACAGAAGCAAAGTACATATTTAGTTTGGGGAACTTACTCAAATTGTATTTAATCTCAAGCACACCTCCACTGTACACGGGTCTTGCCTTCTTACACAAAAAAAAATAATCTTAAGAACTTTTTACACTTAACAGTTATTCCAAAGGCTAATTTAGCTTGGCATCTTTGCAGTTATTTTATTCCTCTGTAGAATTCTCTAGTACTTGTAGACTCTGCCATCTCTAACTGCAAAGGTGCTTATTCACTCAGATAAGCCTGGGCACTACAGCTCATTTTTTTCTTTATAAAGGCCAGAGATTCCTCTTAATTCCATTATTTTTATTTTTAATAATCTCCAAGCCTTTCTTCATCTCATTTTATTGAAGTAGTCCCATCTGTTCCCTTTGAAACCCAAAAGCACACCTACAGAACCACAGAGCTGTTCATTCCACTATGTTGTCTGAATCTAGTTATGAATACTCAACATTATTTTTAAGAATCACATTTCTAATAATGCCCTCATCACTTAACAAAGCCGCTATCCAGACTTTCTGATTCAGCAACTAGTTGATGAAGAAACCTTTAGTGTAGACCATGCAGGAGCGTTTGGGCCCTTCTCATTAGTAGAGCTTTAACCTCCCAGCTATAAAGTGGAGAATAAGTCTCTGCAATGATACAGTTCTTAGTAGCAGTTCTCTCTAATAGATTACACATCTAAATCCAAACCCAAGGATTTAAATTCCTAGATTACCTCAGTAGAATTCATTTACTAGCCTTCTCTTTCTCTAGAATTATTTTTTTCCAAGGAAATTATTTTTCATCTGTGCTGTTCTTCCTTCTTCCCTTCCCTCTTATCATTTAATTACTATTTGGTGCCATTCCACCACTTAGCTTTCATTTCTACCATTCCTGAATAGGCATATGCTCCTATACGTGAATTCCAAACTTATCTGCCATCGATATTACTGTTCTCCCTAAACTCAGTTTCACATCTGCAACCAGTACTTCCCACTAATCTGTCACTGTGTCTGTTGGCTAGCATTTATGCACAAATACTTCAGTTTTTTCTACTGACAACAGGAACTCCCCTGTTTGTAGGCTCCCAGCTCCTACTGACTTCTTGGCTTCAGAGACTTTTAGCCCAAATCAGTCTTATATTAGGTATACCTGTGTTCAGAGGTGGATTTGGGACCCTAACTCCTCGGCAGAGCAGTCTCTCTCACGCTCAGCTACATCACACACACTCTTCACAAACTGCAACCAACTTGCTAATAAACAAACATTAAAATTCACCAATCTGTCCTGAACACTTATCAAAATAGAATCCCACAATTTCTCTTAGCTGTTATTCCTGTCACCAAGTTGGCAAGCAAAACCTTGTGCCTCAAGTTAAAAAACAATTTAAAAATAATTCCTTCCAATAAAAAAGGAGCTGTTACCACATGCCTCTTCAGTTACCATGAGTATCTGAATTATAGTACCCACAAATTGTAAAAGTACATACTTTTTTAAAAAAAAAAGAATCTGAATAGCAGAGTAGGGAAGTGATAGTGCCTCTGTACAGGGCACTGGTGAGGCCCCACCTCAAGTATTGTCTTCAGTTCTGGGCCCCTCACTACAAGGACAGTGAAGTGCTGGGACATGTCCAGAGGAGAACTACCAAGCTGGTAAGGGGTCTAGAGAACAAGTCATATGAGGAGAGGCTGAGGGAACTGGGCATGTTTAGTTCGGAGGAGGCTGAGGGGAGACCTCATTGCCGTCTACAACTACCTGAAAGGAGGCTGTAGAGAGGTGGGGGTTGGCCTGTCCTCCCAAGTGAATAACGACAGGACCAGAGCAAATGGTCTGAAGCTGTGGCAGAAGAGGTTTAGATTAGATATTAGAAAGAATTACTTCACTGAAAGAGTTGTCAGGCACCAGAATGGCATGCCCAGGGAGGTGGTAGAGTCACTATCCCTGGAGTTATTTAAGAAACATGTAGATGTGGCACTTCAGGGCATGCTCTAGTGGCCGAGATTGTAGGGGTGTTTTGGGTGTGTATGGTTAGACTCGGTGATCTCAGAGGTCCTTTCCAACCATGATGATTCTGCAATTCATCTCAAGACAGCATGGAAGTCTACGTGGTCTGACTTGTTTGGTAAAGCTCAAAGTAGCAGTAGGCCACCATCGACTGGGCTCAGCTCCCTCTGCTGCCTCTACCCCAGGCAGCTCACCTACAGCCCACAGAAAGGTTTTTCCTCCACGCTACAGTGCCCATACCTAACCGCACAGGCACTGCTCAGGGAGAAGGCTGGTTAGGCAGAGAAGTCAAAAGTCATACTTGTGTTGTACTTCCAGGTGTAAACTCTAGGCTTTCCCACTGCCTTTAATTAAAATTATTAATGATTGTAAATCTACATAGCGCTTTGTCTTCAGAAGACTTTTTCATCAGCTTAAGGAAACACCTATAATGAAATATATATATATATAATCATCAACTATTGTCTGAAGACACAGACACTTCCAAATGAACATTACTTTTGCATATTTTTTTATGGTCTCTCTCACCTTTTCCTTTTTCACTTATTTCTCCATTTATAGAAAAAACACTTTAGGACAGCTGCTTAAAGAAAAAAAAAAAAAAACAATAAACTTTGCCTAAAATTTCATAGTCAGATCTAGTGCTAAACAGATCGTGCTGCAGCCATTGTCATCTTTAATGGAAAGTTGAGTCCTACAATACCACAAATCACAGAATGTCCAGTTCTCTCCTGAGCCCAGAGACTTGGAAAAGGTATTAAGCCTACAGACCCTTTAAGGATCTAGAAGCTACACTTTTTTACTCCTGCTATGCACTAAAACACTTTCCCCAAAGAAACAAAGGGCCAAATCCTACAGAATGCTTGAGGGTTCTTTGCAATACCGTTTAAGCTACACATATTTAAATCCAGCCCTTTCTCTCTTCGCTTTGCTATCCCAGGCTTTAGCAGTTGCTGAGGCTAGAACATAATGCAGCTGACAGCAGCTGCAGTAATATAGCACCCTTAGAGTGTTTGAAGTGTAAAGTTCATTAGTTCTACCTTAAGGTCACTCTTTTAATCCAACAGCCAAAATCTTATTCACACTACTATACTGTTATCCTGGAAAAAAAGAAAACTGAAAAAAAAAAAAAAAAATCAAGACGTCAGCTTAGATACTTCTTACAAGTGACAAGATCAGCACTAAAAATCCAAATCACAGTCAATACCTTTTAGCAAGTTTCAAGAAAGCAGCAAAACTATTCTTGATTGTGCTGTAAACCAAATGAAATTTAATAGAACGGATAAAGGAAATGAAAGAAGGAGAAGATAAACATTTCAATACCTGATAATTGTGTTTTATAATTATTAGTTGAACTTGGCTTACAAATAGAATTTACTAGAGTGTCTGTTGGGAATTACAAGACATGCAAATAACTGAATTTTAATTTCTTCTGTGTATGTTTACTGATTTTTGTACATACAGTTTAAATTTTAACAAACTCAATTTTGCTTCACCCTCAAGTGGCTGTTTGTACACTTATTAAAAAGATATCAACAGAAGACTTTCAGAACACAAAGACTGTTTTAACAATTCTGAGCCATATTTTTTAAATTAGAGGTAATAACTCTGTAACTTACTAGCTTGATTGCACCTGCACAAACTTACGTGTTTACTTATGTGCAACATAAGAAGTTTTTAAACCTAAGTGGGACACACCTCTAAGGTAAGTATGTTAGCATGTATAGATGAGGATAACATTCTCTTTTTTAGGAATTAATCTGAGACCCAAGACTTATAAGATTAGAAATAAATAGTTTTTCTTCACACGAAATACTTGTTTTCCTAAGGGCGAGAATTTTCAATCTTGTTTGCTCAGAATAAGCACATCATTTCTTTCCAGTGCAAAATTAGCCATCACCTCAAAATGAGCTCCCAAATTAAGATCCTTACCCACAAAACTCAAGAGTTATCATTTACATCCCTCAGTTTACCCTTTTATATTTGTGCAGTTACACCATTCTCAAACTAATGTTGTATTTCAACAAATATTAAATGGTTTTTATTTTACTCACCTGCACACTAAGATGAATCCATTTCTTCACAAGAATTCTCCCCAGTGTCATTACTTTTATTGGTGGCTGCAAACCATTTACTGTGCGATAATAAAACATGGTCTCTTTCTCAGAGATTGTGAGTTTGAACACAGTCTGCCCATCAATAGCCTTTTCTATCACACACCTTTGGAAATAACCAAGAAAAACAACATAAGGTCAGAGGCACACACTTATACACATTCTTGCCAAGGTGCTATCCTGTAAAGTGATGCTAACCAGAATGCATTAAAATAAACGTTAAAAATACAGCTCTTGAGAAGATGCTCAGTGACAGTTCAAGTCACAAGATGTACTAAGTGTAAAAGAACTTTAACAAAGACATTCTCTATCTTAATCAGTGATGATTTTTTTTTTTTTTAATTTAGTGCATGCAATCCCAGTTCACTTGAGGGTGGAAGAGGAGTCCACTTTGCCTCCTCTCTTCAGGGTTCCATGGCAGCAACCACAGCAGCTGGCCAGCATTGCGCAGGTTTCTGCTGCACTTTTCATAAAAAGCTGTGCAACACAGCGCATCCTGTGGAGGCACTTACCTTTCTCATAGTCTAACAAGGCAAATGTAATATTACCACAAAAAGCAGTGTCAATGACATGTTGTGGAAATAACTCTTCCATCTGCCCACCAGCTTCCCCTATGCTCTCCCTTTGACACAGCCTTTTTTAACCTAAGAGAGCCAGAGCAAGGCAAGAAGGCTATGCAGCCACTTGTTAGGTTTTTTTTTCCCCCCACAAAGACTTCACGTCAATATCAAATGCAACACAGGCATATAAGGTACAAAGAATGCCATTCATAGCAATCTATATTGCATATCTAGCTGCTGAGCAAGCTACATATGCTTGTGAAACAGCTATGTATTTTATTAAGGTAATCATCAGCACAACAAAAATTATGAAGTTCTGCATTCCCATTTCAGCTGCTTGAGAAATCCAGTCCCCAGTTTACTGACCAATGAAGACAAATATTTAAACAATTACACCAGGTGAAATTAGTGCACTAACTCACAAGACAGAAGCACATAAAATTTGTATAAGACCAGGATTTACTTAGATGTATTTCAGAAAAAAAAAAAAAAAAGGCAAACAACCACCTTATCTACTGATAAGCATCTTCACTTAATATGCATTTATAAAAGAAAAGTATCAAAAAGACTGTTCTTTGATACTGCCATTGTTCATTCATTCACCTTTAAAACCAAGAAGAAAATGAATTCATTAACTTTTACCACTTTAGCCTGCTGGAATGTTGTCAATAAAACAATTTGCAAAATGCAGACTTCTGTTTTCCAAACCTTACTAAAACCACGTTTCTTAATATATTGTCAACTGATCTTTTGAATATTTTGTTTGCTTGTAAACATGCTAGTTTTGCTAGATAATAAATGTGAGGGAAGGCTCAGCTAAGTAGCAAAATATTTAGGAACTGGATTTACTGAGTTCCTGGATAAACAATAATTGGATAATCCAGCTTTTTGTTTATTTTTGTTATCTAAAACAAACATCCCCACATTGTTTTTATCCCCAAAGGTGTCATGACTTTAAGAAAGGAAGTGACCTTGATGTACATCACTTTGAAAACTAGAAAGAACAAATGTGAATTGTGACTCACTACTGAAAGAGAAAAATCAAGAGGCAGAAAACAGAGGAGGGACATATAAATACCACTGTTCTTTATGAAGTTTCCAACTTCATGTAGCCTGCAGTCCCACAGAGGCAGTTCCTGACTATAAAATTCTCTATGGTGGGGCTGAAGAGAGAAAAAGCAAACAACACAAATCTGCTTTGTCAGCTTTCAAAGAGAAAAATATTCTAGAGAATTTAACATGGCTGCACTGTTGATCCTCCCACATTAACTGGAGCACTTGCAAATAGGAACATCTGCATGGGTTCAAAAATCAGAAATACAGTATCTTAAGTCAAATTCCTCTCTCAGTCCAATTCCTACTGTAAAACATCTGAATGGACATAAAGTAATAAGATATTATTTTAGTCCTTTAAATAGATAAAGCTAAAAAAAAATATCTATTGCCTACCTCACAATCATGCCATTCCCCCTGGCCTTTTTGCATGTAAAAGGCCCCAGCTCATGTCTCTCCTACAGCAAACTTGCTCTGGTCATCCAACTTCCAGTTAGCCCAGTTGATTAATATAAACTACCTTTAATGATTACTCATACACTAAGATTCTACTCATTCTTATAATATTCCATGGCAAATGGTTATCATGTATACGGTTTCCCATGTTGTGCTAAGGCTTACTTCAGGCTGCAGAGGCTTACTGAAACATTTACATTAACTGATGAGTACATGCTGTAAGAAAGGAAACATGGGGAAAGAAAAAAAAATCAGGGACATGAGCTTTGCTAATTTATTCCACTTCTGCCTAAAGAGAAGGTAAATTTAAAGACTGGGGTACAAAATGTCTGTGTTTTCTGACTATTCTCTTGCTTTTTTCCAAGATTTCCAACATGCAGTGACTTAAAAGCATGTCACTACAGTACCTATAAGTACTATTATAGGTACGTACAAGTATCTATACCATAAATCTAAGAAGTACATTAGGGCTTAAAATAAATCTGTAACATGACCTGACTTTGCTCTCTCTTTCTATCAAGGTGTATTCTTTCCTAGATTCACATAACAAAACTTGCTATATGTATGACATTTACGAAGAAAATCCTTGGAGTCTTCAATTAGCCACATATATGCTCCTATTATATATGCCACTATATTTAAAGGGACTTCAGACTTAGGATCTTTGCATCAGTATACCTCACTTCAGCCAGCACAGTAACTTCTAGCAGAAAAATCCTGCTATCCTCTTACATGGGTACAGGCCTAACAGAGAAACATCACAATCTTTATGAGGAGGCACTGGGATACTATACAATACCACTCCCAGCTTCTTTCCTAAGCGCTCTCTAGCAGCCAGACTATTTAACATTCAGCACATAGAAACACATTACTATGGCATGTCAAAAAACCATTGGTCTGCTGTACTTGTTGTAAGAGGCACATGTAAGATGTATTTTGCCACTAAACAAAATATCCAGTTAAATTTTCAATTATTCTGCTGGTAAAATGAGTGGCTGTTCTGGCTCATCTTCCTAGTGTTTTGGTGGCAGCACAAAAACTGTTAGAATAAATCCCAGTTCCATGAAGTCCCTCTGCTGTGATAATGGGGTTTAAAAGGTCTCACAAATGACATCTAACAGGGACAATTCCCCACCAGGGACTGCAAAATGTAGGACATCTGGTAAGTCAAACTCCTTCCGCCAACCTGAAGGACTCACTAAACCAATACAGTAAAACTAAAAATACCTTAGTTTGCTGTTAAACTATTTCTCTTTTGTAGGATGCTTCTGAGTCAAGCTTCAGTGGCTATTCAGGTGCAATCACTGTTTTACCACAACTGGAGCTCTGTACTCCTTTTATGTAGAAAGAAAAATTATAACACCTCTTTCTCTGTGAACAGTGGGGCCAAAAATAGACTGGAGAGTGGCATATCATCCTGTCCACTGGAATAACCATTGTCCAACTTCAGTTTTCAGGACTGGGCTCCACAATTACCATTTCTCTATATTGAGTAGCAGCAATCTCACAAGGCAGAAAAATGAAATTATCTATTACAAAAATTGAATGAAAACATTTAGATTTTAAAGTGATCTATAAAACCCACTGAACAGGAATATGTACATTGTGTAGTTATTAACACAGTAACAATGGGAGGCTAATGTTTTACACTAGTCCATGGATAATCAGACATTGGTAGAGTCTGGTTTCTACGCAGCAGTTAATCGTTTGAAACTAAGGACGTACATTTAACTGGTTTAGGCTCCATGCAAGCAAAAGCCTATTCCATTGACAAGAGTTTCTTGGATCTCACTCAACACATCACTGCAACAGTTTGCCTGGAAATTACCAGGAAATTCCTGCTTCAAGTTAGGCATGTGCTGTACTGATGCCAACTTCAATACAGCCACACGTACGTGGACATGAACTCATGGCATAGGACAACCCAGGGAGTGGAGCCTATGGCATTCAAGATTCAAACATTCTATAGAAAATGCTGTCTATATAAGATGCTAGGCCAAAACTCCAGAGACACCTCTAAACTGAGCTGGCTTAACTTAAAATCGAACTAAAGTCACTTTTTTTCAGATCTCATTTATTTCCCTTCCATAATCACAAATTCTACAGCTAGGTTGATTATTTTTTTAGAACTAATTATCCTTGCATAAATCAGACTATAATTGTACATATATCTTTGTCATTTTAGACCTTTCTGTTTTTTCTGATGATTTTCACACCCCTAGACTACTTGCTATTTCACAGCACCATACCAAGTATGTATCAAGGATGCTACAACCGAACAGATTATAATTTTCATTCTAAGAATACGTTATGAGTACAAGTACAAAAACATTTGTGACATATATTTTGTAGGAATCTAATATATTTTTTGCATGTTTTACTTTAAAGAGGATCTGCTCAACCAGGGTATGAAAGAGTAGGAAGTTGGCATTTTGTGACAGGAACTTTTTTTACAGAATTTGTGATGCATTTTTCAAAAAGCAAATTTTTTTTATTATGATAAGAGTTCAGTCAAGCTGTCAAGCTGAAGGGCCACACGCAATGACAATATTTGCTAAAAATGTGACACGTAGGCAAATTAGAGATGGAGCATGCTTAGCCATGTCTATTTTGTGAACAACTAGCAACACTTCACTAGCAGTTTGAGTAGTGGAATCTTTTGTTAAAATAGCAACAAGATCTCTCGTTCACTCAACATGCCCCAGGATCTTCCAGAAAAACTTATCTCTTTTTCTGTAGCTCCAAAATATCCATTTGGGCAGACCTGAGGTTTTCCCTTGTTTGTTCTCAGGGACTAAACTTGTGTTGGGGGATTCTTAAAACTTTAGATAATTCTTTTTCCATCATGAAAGCAGCAACAGCACAAACCTCTGACAACATAATTTTCTAGCAGCTTTTAGAAGAAGGAATGTCAATTAGAAATACAAATTCAGATTTTTCAAAAAAGACACAAACATTATGTATGAACAGTTCCCACTGAAAGCAACTGGACTATCATCCAACTTAATGCCACCGAAACTGTACCTACTTGTCCTGACATTTGCAAAGACCCCAACCTAGATACAGCTTTAAAACGTCACAGTTTCTCACCCTACCTTTTTAAAATTTTAAATAGCTTGCTAATAATGACTGTGACTACAATGATCAATTTTTTTAAGAGCACCAGGAAAGTAAACACCTTCAATACTACTTACATTACACCTTCTTGCTCAGGTTTCAACCATACAGTTAACGTAAATGAAGCCGCAAGCCTCAGGGAACGGGGAGCAGAAAAGCAATCCTTGTGATTATGAAAAATAAAACTGGAAGCGTTGCTGAAGGACCCTGGATGCAAGTCCCTTTTGTCCTCTGTGATACAGGTACCGAGGCCTTCTGAAAGAAGCAGTTTGTAGGAAAAAGGTGATGACCTATATGGACATTCCTGAACACAAAACCTCTGGGTGCAGGACATAATACTTTCAACAGCTATTGAGCTATGACAAAAAGTAGTTCGGTCTGGCAGCCCACAAGTGGCTTTAGTTGGCACAATAGACACATTCTTGAAAGCTCCCACATTTTCAAGCCTAGGGAAGTGTCCCTGAGAGCTGACCAACACAAAGGAGTCATAATAAGTTAAGATTAATGTTTCAATAGCATGAAACAAGAAACGACACCTCAAGGAAAGAGCCCAGCAATTCATGTTTACAAAAAAGCTCCTCCTGATTAAAGCACCCGTAAATAAATAATGATGTCCATGTCAGTAGCAATGTCCTCAGGTGGTACGCTTTAAGAGTTTATGTAGCATTTCATCTTCAACACACTCGTGCAAAAACCCAATCGCAGGGGACATCTACATCTTCTGGCCAGCGAAACGCACGTGGGTGACAGCTGGTATCTGCAAACCACAGAAAACAGACACAGTTCGTGGGAAGAACGTGCCCTTTTCACACTAACAGAGGTGACGCCCCGCTACTGATTTTAGGGGTTTGAACTCCCCTTCTGAATTTCCACCAGCAGGCCCACCTGCCCCTTCCCGGACTACAGCCAAGACACCTCCCTAGGTAAGGGCAAGGGGACTAGGCCAGCTGGAACCCACGCACACTCACAGCCCAGCCGGGTTTATCCCAGATCTGTCGCATCACACCAAGGCCGGCGCTCGGGTTTTACATTTGAAGGCGACAAGCACGGAATAAGCTCTCAGAAGGTGCCACTTCAGCATCCGAACCTCTTTCCTGAGGCTTTCAAGCCAGTTGGTCGAATCTCACATTTATGATCCCCCGG